>JAWWEQ010050305.1:0-11815 GCA_035583055.1 Torymus tubicola
TCTTTGTTACTTCTATGTCCGACTGATAGCTTTATACAATTTGTAACTAATTTGTAAATATTTTTTTGCCACGATGGTAGAATAAAAAGTCTATCTATCTATCTATCTATCTCTCTCGCGCGCGCGCGCGCCTATATGTATGCAGCTCAAACGGCTATCGATGCCTATCAACCGGCGCTCGAGCGCACACGCGTTTCAAAAGCTATATACAACGAAGAAAGTACGTGTTCTGAGATGTTATGGTAGCTGATCTCGTGGATGTGAGGATTTTCTGTTGCCGACTATGAAGTCCTGTTCAAGTTTGAGCTTCAGTTTTCGGTGCTGTGTAGTGACTGCCTTTCTGCATGTGTCTCTCTCTCTCTCTCTTTCGCTCATGTACGGGGCGCGACTTATTGACGTCGTATCGACCGGCGCTTGAACGTGCGTGTGTTGAAGGAGTCACATCGATGAAAGTACGTGTGCCCGGTGGTCATACCAGCTGCTCTGCTGCATGTGAGGATCTTCTGCTACAGCCCACGATGTCCTCTGCGAGATTGATGCTGAGGTTTCATCTGTGTCATGCTGCAAAAGTAATCTGCTTTGATGTTATGTTGTTCGGGAGATGAAGTGTAAACATAGGTGATACTAGTGCACGAATAATTTACAGTTAACGTTAAAGAAGAAGAAGAAGAGCTCAGTACACGGAGGAATTTGTATAAGTATACCTCTGTATCATATTTCTGATTATTGTTTATTGATAATAGTCTGTTAGTCTATTAATCAATTTTTTAGCAACGTGATTACATATATTTCGTTTTCAGTTTGTAATATTATTTCTGTAATTTTTTTTAAAATTAAGTAGTCATTTTATTAAACTTTGTATTTTTCTGTTTATCGCATAAATATGTTTATGTGAATTTTATTTTAGTAAATGATTTTCTAATTCATTTTACTGTTTTTTCTTTAATTTGTAAAATTGATCACTATTAGAAAGTACATAATTTTACTGACACTAGAAGTCAAATTATTTTTATTTAAGTGAAGGGTTTCAATACATAATAAGTTCAATTCATTTTTAAGGTTTTTAGTACTGGGCCTACTAATTACAAAAGGCTCTGGATTCCGGAACCTTTACAAGTAAGAATTAAGTTTTCAAACAATAAATTCATTTATAATTTTGTATGGAAACACTTACATAAATATGTAACGCAGATTCGACTTTTAGTTTTTTGTGTGGTATGAACACAGCAAGCAGTAACTATTTTGTAGATACAGTCATACTGTAGTCATTTTAATATACTTTGTATGTATCTGTTTATTGCATAAATCTGTTTAAGAGAATTTTATTTCAATATTTAAATTTCTAATTCTTTTTACTGTCTTTTCTTCAATTTTACAAATTGAGCACTGTTAGAAAGTACATCATTTTACTGATACTAAAAGTCACATTATTTTTATTCAAGTAAAGGGTTTTAATACATACATTTAATTCATTTTCAAAGTTTCTTGTACTTAGTATACTAACTTGAAAAGGCTCTGAGTTTCGGAACTATTTCCTAGTAAGAATTAAATTTTTAAATAATGAATTCATTTATAATCTTGTATGGAAATTTGCATGAAATGTGAAAAGAAACGGAATATTTTTTAAGATTTTTCAGCCACAGGATGTGGCTGTATAGTGTCTCTGTCTTATGCTTGTTGTTTTTTAGTGGTGCAATGAGGGATTCTGACACAATTATTGCTGTCCTGCGAATGACTTTTCTTCTGCTCAAGCTTCTGCAGCTAAAACTCTGAAGTCACTTAAGCCTCGTGATAACTGCTGCTGTCTCTTCCACTGGTAAGTAGATTTTCAATGTAACATTACTTACTATTAGTTTATTACTTCAAGCATATACTATTCTTTCAGCTGAACGGGCCATGGGTTATAACTGTGGCTAGCTTTACAGTGTGTTTGCAGAACAGTTATGGTTAGGTATAGCAGTTATCGTATTCAGTATTTATTTCATATTTGTATTCCAAGCCATAATAGATTAAAGTTTAATAGATCCTTTTTTTCTTTTACAGTTACAATACAGTATTATGGAAAAGAAAGGGAGAGAGACATGTGGAAAAGACATATGGAAAAGAAAGGGACAGAGAACATGAGTGACATCACAGAAGCGCAAGAGGATCTGTCAAGAGGCCAACATCACGAAAGTGTCAGCTAATGGGCTAGGCGAATATCACTAAAGTGTTAGCTAACCTGCTATTGTTCGGACTACCTCTTGTTGGGGCTACAAAGAGATTGCATGTCGTATCTCTCTGTCTCACAATATAGCAAAAATAGGTTACTTTTAATGTTTTTAGACCCTTGAAATCAATTTTTTAGGCTTAATTCATCAGGACTTGATTGTTCAAAAAAATCGGTCAATAAAGCAAAATTTCGTATTTTTATTGTCGATAACTTTTGTATTTAATCTTTCGGTCTAAATCCTGTAAAGCTATAGCCGCAAATCATAGTGAAAAGTAATTCACATATAAAAGCTTGGTTTCAATTTTTTAAGGCTTTTTATTCATGTATTAGATTTACATAGAAAATGATTTTTCTATGCGATGTGCTTATAAATAGATTATTTTGAAATCATAATTCTTCTCGCATTTCTATGTTTTTTAATGGATCATTCTAAAATGAAGTCTGAGTCCTCCCTATAATTAGACAAGTGTTTGGTTAAAATGTGGTTAAGACTCGTCAAAAACGGTCGTGCCTAAAAATATTCATTTTATTTCTTTTATGTATATTTAAGCGTTTAAAAGTGTGTTTATAGGTGAAACTCGTCAGGAATTGATTTTACGTGGTAATGCTGAATGAGAAAAAGTTTTGTTTCATTATTACCTACAACTTTTGTATTGAATTTTTCTGTGTAAAATCAAATCCTGTCGAGTTATAGCCGAAAATCGTCAATTTTATGTATATTTAAGCATTTGAAAGCGTTTTTGTAGGTGTAACGCGTCGGGAATTGATATTACATTATAATTTTAAATAGGAAAAAATTTTTTATCATTATTATCTACAATCATTATATTTAACATTTATTTGTAAAATCAAATCCTGTCGAGTTATAGCTGAAAATCGTCCATTTTTTATCTTTTTTGCGGTTTTCTCACATAATGTTAGTAAATATTGCTTGTAGCAAAAAACTTCCAACAGAAAAAAGATGTCTTTTAATTAGTTTTAGCAGATAAACCGGTAAATATTTGCTTAAAATTAATTTTTCTAGAAATTAAGCTTAAAAATCGATTTTTTTAGATTTTTGTTTGTGCTCGCATTTGAAAACTTTTTGTTCGGTCTTTCTGATTTTAAGATCACCGGTTAGATATAATTAAAGGAGTGTATTCCCAAAATTTCGTTTAAATCCGTCAAAAATTCGCTGAGATAATCGGGAAACTTGATTACATACGAACGTACAAACATACCTACATTGTGGAGAAATGGATAAGAGGAATATCATTTGTATAGGTTAAATTTTAGTTCTAATAGAGTTGACAAATTTTCGTATGGCGAAATTATAAGGTTCTCCCGAGTAGTATTTCAAAATTTTCCGAAGGTACAAGCAAAAATGTGAATAAACTTCTATAGGAATGCATGTAAGCTTTTTCCAAGATATCAAAAACTAGATAAATCTATTTAGATCCAAAATCAGTCGCATTAGATTCTTGGACTTATACAAACACTTTTGTACCGTAAAAAGGTATTTGTATAAAATTTGTAGTGGAGATTGTTCGAATTGAAGATACAATTTTCTTAAATTTAATGTTTTATTTGCGCATATGTAATTCAAAACATATAGGTACGGTTTTGAAAATATTTTTATTGAAAGTATTTTTATTAAAATCGTTAACTTTGAATTACACTGTTTAAAAACGTTAATCTTCAAAATTAGAAAAAGTTTACCAGTGTCCCATATATAAAAATGAACGTTCTTATAAAGTTTTAAGAAAATCGATTGGCATGGAAGGTTTGGCACTGATCTTTGCATGCACATCGTAAAACTCATTATAATACGTAACTTTGATTTAAATTATATTCTTCTAAGTTTAACGTAAACATTTCAGTTTAGTCTTTTGTATAGAAATAAATGTATTTTTCTTTACATCTGGTCAAAAGTATTATTACTTTCTTCTTAAAAGATTTAACTAAATCTTGATGATACATATTTTTGATCAGAACATCGTCATTTAATTTTCATTCAGCATTTCAAAAAAACTCTGCACGATAATCTGAAGGCGAAATGTCTGGTAAATACGGTGGGTGAGTTAAAACATTCTAGTGAAATACTTCCAACATTTTTTCTTAAGGCGCCTTGGTTTTTGTGGTAGATACTATACAATTATTGAATATTTAGTATTTTTGTTATCTACATGGTTTACAACATAAAACTACATAACTGATTTTACACAAAAATAGTACGTATTACATTATTTTTCGTTTTTATCTCTATAAATGAATTACAATTAATAATAACTGTACCTACTTACTCATATTAATTTTATTTTTATATTACAAATAAAATAAATAATTGTTCAATATACAACAAAATAAATATTATGTCAATAACGGCTAAAGAAACTTCAATCTCTGCTTTATTGATATGCAAAAAATTTATAGGCTTTTTATACCTTATACTAATTATTGATAAATAGATTCTTTAGTTTGTAGTATTGTTTTTCTAAAAAAGTTCTTTGGTCAACATTGAGATAACATTAATTATTCATTGCAGATCCAATTATAGAGAAAAAACGTAATCTAATACGTACTGTTTTTATTTGGAATTAAAGTTTGAGAATAAAGTGGATCTATGTTGTAAACAATGTATATAGCAAAAATACTAAAAATTCAATAATTGTATGATCTCTACCTCAAAAACTAGGACCTACTCAAAAAAATCCTAGGACATGCGTCTCAGTATTTATAATAAGAAAGTGCTTTCAGGAGTTATAGCCAAATTCAAGATCCACATCCCTGCTCTACTGTGCCCCTATCTTCGAAATTGTAGTTTTGTATAAATTTTATTTTTCTTCGTTAGATTTTAAAATTTCTTGTGGTATTTCTTTGTTCTTCTGTTCTCTTTTACATATTCTTATTTTTGCAATAACTATTCTCACTGCCTCGCTCATCATTATACTCAGATGCCAGAATTCAATTCATATGTTCTAGACATACTACTAATGTGTTGCTGTCGAAAGTTTAATTTTTTATTTTTACAATATCTTTTTTATAATGGGTATTTTCACAAATTATACCAACTACCAACGAAACTTTTTTAGTTGAATAGCACTGAAATTTTTTTTCTTGAAAGGGCCGACCGGTGAATTCTTTCTCCAATGCAGCCATTTTTGCTAAGCTTTTTTTAAAAATAACAATTTATGTATTTAATAGTTAACTTTGATTTTTACATTTTATATTTCTAACGATCTTAGCACATAATTTACTTAAGAGCAAAATGTAAACACTTCTGCTCAATACAACGGTCCGTTCATTATATTACTAGTAAAAAAATTATTATTTACTTATGAGCATTACAATTAAGTAATGTGACATTTTTTCTCTAATGGTAAATCAGAATTCTTTTTTTTTTAAATCACTTATTTTTAAATCTAGATAGTTCATAGCTTGAAAAAATGATTCAAAAAATCAATTTTTGAAGGCCAGTTCAAATTTGCTTTTCAAAGGTTATACATGCTTCTTGTCCTTTTTAGGTTGGTAGAACTATCTCAACACGAATATTTCTTTTTACTGGCCAAAAAATTTAATTTGCTGTAAACAGCAATATTCAGCTATAGTATAAAACGTTTTTTATAATGACGAAAAAAATGAATTTATTTTATAATCACTAATTTTATAATTCATCCTATAATAACTTTATTTCTTTTTTACTTGATGATAATTACGTTTATATAATGAGACATCGACTTTTTCAGGTCATTTCTCGATGGACAATTTTCAGAATAAATCTCAATTGAAATGCGTCGATACTCAACAGAAAGGTGATGATAATGAGTTTGCAAATAGGGGAAACCTATCTAATAAAGATTTCTCTAAAATATCTGTATCAGAAAAAGAACAAAGTATTATTTCTAACAAAAGTGTGGATGATAAAAAATTTTTTGATCAAAATGATTCGAGTCGAATGGAAGAACTGGATAAAGAAAAAAAAGATCAATCTTTTTCTTCCACTTCTACGTCAAGATCAAGTTCTGATGATGAATCAGAATCGAGTTCGGAAGAAAAAACGGAACCATCAAACTTAGAACCTAACAAATTGGATAGTTTACAAAATGCGAATCATCACCAAACAGAAAGTAAAAATGAAGATACGACAGATGATAGTGATATAGAAGATGACCTAATATCAGCTATTAATTATAATACAATAACTTCGTTAGCTGCACTTAAAGACATGTTACAGTCTTCCGGCGAAGATTCAGATGGCGTTGATAGTTTTTTTCACCATTATTTCTTATCTCACGTAAATCGATTGCCGTCACGGAATCAAACTCACAGTCCATATCCATGGGGTAGAAGATTATCAGAATGTCGTGAAGAGGATGAATATGAAACTGAAGAAGGTAATAATAGTGTAATTATCAAAGATTTATGTATAATTGATGAATTTTTATATTACTTTTAGCTAAAAATTGCGAAAACAGCGATATTCTATCAAAAAAATGTGAAAAAAATAAATCAGTACACAGTCAGGATTCTGAAGATAAAAGCGAGAATATTCAGTCAAAGGCTACTAGTTTATCTTCTTCAGAAAAATCAAGTTCAGAACGAATAGATGAAAAGTCTAATCAAAATTCGAGTGCGTCAGAATCACGATCTGCAGCTAATACTTCATCAAAACTGATAAACCATACAGTTACATCGCCAACAGCGTCGAAGCCTCCTATTCGAAGACGAAATACTACTGGCCCTGGTATGATTTTTCCTGCCACAGATCCACCATCATATTCCAATAGTATGCTATTTTCTAGAACTAGCCCATTACCAAGCCCCCATTTGGATAAAAAGTTTTTTGACTCTAGTCTTGTCGAAATGAAAAGTCAAGCAAGTAGCTCTAGTACACTTGATTACGATTCGACTGAAGAAATTTGGGTACGGAGAATTAATTTTGTACAAGAAAGGAAGAAGCGGGTAAGTTAATTTAATATTCATTTTGCAATTTATTTTGTACGTATTACTATTTTTAACATCTACTCTGTAACGGATAACTAGCTCCCGGCTAGCTGTGCAGTATCCGTACAAATAAAGGAATATATAATTGACTCGAGAACGGGGTTGAATAAACTAATAAAACGCGACAAGTAAAAGAATTATCGTTTATTAAATAAATAAAGGCACTCGCATAAGTACAACTCGCGGCTAATTCCGCGAGCGTGGGAAATCCGCGGGAGCTACACTGAGCGGTAGAGAGAGAGAGAGAGAGAAAGAGAGAGAGAGAATCGAGAAGACACTTACACGTCTGTGATCGCTCTCGGCTCGACGACGGCGTAAGTCGCTAACAACTCCCTGGCGTAATTCGCTTGCCCCGAGCGTAGCGGGAACGCACGATGCACAGTGAGTACACACACACACAGCGTTCCACGCACTACAATCCTTTCGCGCACACTATAGCGGTAATCGCAACGAAGCGTGCGCGGGTACAATATCAAAAAGTGCGTAAGGCTCTCTCTATTCTCGGTCAAGGCCAGACCTAAACTCAACCTGTGCGCAAGCGGTACTCGCGACAGTGTTTATTCTCTCTCTCTCTCTCTCTGTCTCTCTCACGCAAAAGAGGCTCACCGTTTGATTTAAAAATCGCCGGCTTTAGCAAAGAATATATGCGCCATTCTTTCCGGATTGGTGCCTGCTACTTTCTTTTTTAACCATACTAAATGATGTATTTCGTGCAATAACTGTTAAATTGTTATCTCTTTTTAAGTAATTTTATATTTTTGATACATATATATTTTTATTATTTTTTTTTCTACTTACTTACAATTTAATTTAATCAACGTGTTGCAAAGGGTATGTGCCAATCCTGAAATGTTCTTGTTATATATTTTGTAATTTTATGTATGCTGAGGCTATCTTGGACCATGAGTCCTTCGCTATTATTAATAAATTCAAATTCAAATTCACTCTGCTCGTCGCTCCGATTCCCTCTCGCTCTCCTCACCTGTAACAACTTATAAATATTAGAATACATATAATACACAAATACAGGCGACGGAAGAGAGAGTTTGAGTGTAATACCGGTGCTGACGCAATTAGCGCTTTAATTTGTGCCAAAGCCGCTGCTCCGCTTCACCCCACTCATAAGCAACTCCGTGCTTGGTTAAGCGAGTAAGCGGCTCTGCGATAGTTGCGAAGTCGGGCAAAAACTTGCGATACCACGACGCCATGCCTAGGAATCTTCTTAACTGTTTGAGATTCTTTGGTGCTGGGTATTCCAAGATAGGCGCGATTTTGTCTGGGTCAGGCTTAAAGCCGTCTCGGTTGACTAATACTCCGAGAAACTTGACCTCGCTGCGACAAAATTCGCTCTTCTCGCGGTTAATCGTGAGGTCTGCGTCTTTAATGCGGTGTAGCACGTGCTCTAGCCACTTGAGGTGTTCCTCAAACGTTTCCGTGACGATGATAATATCATCAACGTACGAAATCGCATGAGGTTCCATTTCCGGACCGATAACACGGTCGGAAAGTTCTTGAAAGGCTGGCCCCCCTACGACACCGTATGGCATTCGAGTAAATTCGAAGAGGCCCATTCCTGGAACGGTGAAAGCGGTGAGAGCTTGCGCTTCTTTCCGCAACGGAATCTGGTGATACGCGCTACTCAGATCAATTGTCGAGATATAGCCCGCATTTTGAAACTTGCATAATATCGCATCCATATGCGGTAGCGGGTACACACTGGCTTTCGTTATCGCATTCAACTTGCGATAATCGATGCAGAATCGATAAGTGCTATTCGCTTTCCGTTGCATAATAACTAGGCTCGACCACTCGCTAGATGAGCGAACAATAATGCCCGCTTCGAGCATCTCGTGCACTTGGCGATGCATTTCCTCCTCGTGTTTTTTCGAGACAAGATAATACCTCTGCTTGATTGGCTTGAAACTGGTCACTTCGATATTGTGTTCAGCCCAGCTAGTACATCCTAGCGGTTGGCCGCTCGCAGGCAACAGTTGGAGGGGTAATTCTTGCAGCTGCTGCCGCTGGACGTCATCGACGTCAGCAAGGCCCACTAAAGCGAGGTGAATCGCGCTCGTTTCGTCGTGCGATAACGCTTACAATTCTAACGGAATTTGCTCGTCAAGGCCTTCAATGCTTAGCGTTGATTCGCGAGGCCGCAGAATTGCGTTGAATTTGCGCATGAAATCAGCGCCGAGCAGACAATCTGCGTCTAGTTCTTCTAGAATTACGACGTCTAAGTAATGACGTACGCCTGCTACGTCAAAAGGCGGGTCTACTTGGCCAAGGACTGATACTGTCGGGCCATTTGCAAGGCGTGCTCCTACACCCCGGTGCGAATTATTGTTTTGCCGCATGCGGAGGGGATTTGCAAGCCAATCGGACCTACGGCAGTGCGTGACGCGCCTGAGTCGTGCAGGGCTCGTAGCCGGAATCCGCCAATTCCCACTGGTAAATACCATCGTGAATGCTCCGACGTCTTCGGAGGATTCAAATTTCCTCCCGAGTAAGACGGAGTGGTAGCGGCGAGCGCGGATGGCTCACCTTGAGCGGAGGGTGCAGAACACTCCGGGCAGGTTGGCTTAATGTAGCCTGGCCAGCTACATCCCCAGCATCTTACATGCTCTTTCGGTCCTGGTGACTTCTTGCGGTTCTTGTCGCTACTGGGAGTTGAAGTCGTATACGTGGCATCTTCCTTTTCACCTGATGGGGCGTCTTTTCGCTTCTCGGAGGGTCGCCGAGTATTTTTGCGATACGCTCCTGTGTTTCGCGTTGAACCCGCGTCAAGCGGCGATGAGTTCGACGCCTGCTCGCGGTTCAAAGCGAATTTCGCAAACTTTTCGTCGAGCAATCGACTAATCAGTGACTCGAGCGCTTGCGGAGACTGGTCCGCTATCGCCGCTAAACTGGGCTTTTCAGCGTTAACTTCGCTTTTTGTCTCGTTAGATGACGACGTCGCGCCTTTGGCCATTGAAGCGAGGCTACTGCCTTTATTCCGCTGCTGTAGCGGCTTCGCGGATTTTGGCCCTTTATAGGCGACTTCTGGTAACAGACTGTCGTCCGAACTTGGACGCGATTTATAATTGCGCTACACCTCTAGCAGAGCCTCTGCGACTCGCGCGAGTTCCATGAGAGTGTCTATATCAGTTACTCTCTCTCGCGGCACCATGCGCTGTAGCGCGGGGAGCATATTCCTATAAATATGTTCGAGTTGCCTGTCATCTTCCCACGGCTCCTCGAACTTGCTCAGGATGGCAAGGAGGCAGATTATATAATCTCGTACGGGCTCCTCCTTGCCCTAGGTGCGCGCTTGCGCTGCGCTGACAAGTCGTTGCTGGAATCGCCTGTCTACTCCGTAGCAATGACGTGCTGCGACGCAAAAATCTTCCCAAGTCCGCCAGTTTTTGCGGGCTTACGCCGGACGAAAGTTCGGACATAGCGTTTAGCAGATCTTCGTCTGCGATACGCGCGTGAACGACACTAACTCGTTGGATGAATTCTTCTATATTGCTTCCTTTTTCGCCGGAGAACTGGAGTTTCCATTGGCGCACAGTTCTACCGACGTCTAGGTTCATAGATTGTTGTAGCGTGGTTTCCTCGCCCGAGTATCTACTTCTCGAGTTACTCGGGAGGCTCCCCCTCCCCTAAGACTCGTGCTGATTACGTGCGAGAGTCTGAGGTGTTGGCAGGGGACCACACTGGTACGTAAAGTCATTATATGGCCTAAAAATGGGCGCTCTTGCGTTTAACGCTGGTGCTTGCTGCACTTAAGCACGTGGCAGCGTGTTGCGTGAATCGCTTTCCGAATCTGCCTCGTGAATGTATTCCAGGCGGTAGGTGTCCTGGAAATTCACGGTTTTTTATTTTTGCGAGCTCGCTTCAGTAAATGCCGTACTATTGCGTATTTCATGTGTGCGCGTGCTCGCCATCAATTCGGCCATCTGGTTTTGCAAATTCCGCATTTCTTGATCGTATTCTCCTGCGATCGATTGAATTTTCGCCATTTCGCACGCTACTGCTCTTGGCGTTGTATACGTTTTGCCGTCGGTGAGCGTGCATTGTACCAAGTCATCTGGCGATGTCGTTTGTCGCGTCGTGAAAACTGAATGCGGCATCGTGTGCACAGTATGCGTGCTCGCTGTTCTTACCGTTGTAACGCACGGCTTTGTTGTCGTTGTGGTTATGGTATTTATCCACGTTGACTGCGTTGTAAGAGGTGGCAGGAATTCTTCCGCCAGTGCTCGTCCGAGGTTTATGGCTGCACGAATATCTTGCATGTCGCGAGCTTCTTCTCGTGTCGAGGTGGTCGTAACTGCTGGCGCGATCGCGTTGCTTTGGGCGTCAGTAAGTGACATGTCCACTGGCTGCGGAAGTGTTTGCGCATGTGTGAGCGGCGTTGAGGAATGTCGCTCTCTTGCGCCGTACATATGAGATGTTGCGTCTCGCCTTGCCGTCATTTCTGCCATGGTACGTTCGCTGAATGGCAAATTTTGTACCAGGGCTGTTAATTTTGTAAAATGTATAAATGTATTTGGTAACTGTGAGTGCGAGCGGACGTGTTTCTACACAGCTCCGGCTGTTTCGGCGATAGCTTTTGTCCTGGACTGTAGTTTCTGGAGCCGA
>JAWWEQ010050306.1:0-11814 GCA_035583055.1 Torymus tubicola
GAACTGGGCGATCTTTTGCAGAAAAGTTGCTCTACTTTTCGTACACGGAGTTACGTCTCCTTCTCTCTTACTTCATGTGTCCTGCACATCGTAGACATGCAATTCGACCATACTTGAAACCAGGTCTTATATTGATGTCATCGTAAACACGACAACATTGAAGGCCTATGTATAACTTATAATTGTTATTTTCCAATATTTTTTTTCACCGTACCGCCCTCTAGATATTTTATTTATGCTAAAAAATGAAGATTGCCCTTGGAAATTGTGAAAAAAAAATTTTAAACCGTGTCTAAACTACAAAACGTGTTTTCAGTTCACGTATACGTATTAATTAATCTAATGTATTTCATTTCTTAACTGTATTTAACAGTAACTTTAAATGATTTAACCATGACATTTTTTTCATGTAAAATTCGGCGTAGAATACGAATCTTTACTTATTTTGAACCAAAACTTACGTATAATAGAGTAAAAATGCACTTTTACGTCAATTAAGGGCAGTTCATAATGGTTTCTTTGCACAAAAGTGTCGTCTAAGTGCTTGTGAGCTTTACAACCGATAAAAAAATTATGTACATTGCGTGAAATGAAACGCAGAATCAATATATCGGCTTATCTAAAAAATTATTATTATCATTATTATAATTTTTAGTATTATTATCCCATTTTTAATGTTTGTAACCATTATTTGAAAAAGAATAAAAATTTTCAATAACTGTTATTATTAAAATATTTAATAATCTTAATAAATTAATTTAGAACCTAAATACATCAGAAATAAACATGAACAAAAAATTGGCACACGTTTTAACGAACTTTTATGAAAGAAAATTTCCTTTTAAAAAAAATCGTGGACATTTTATACTGTATGCAGTACATTAACTTTTACATTTTGTAAATTTTTATATTTATTTTTTCAAAAATTATTTCTTAAAAGAAATATACAAATCATAAATAACTTTCAATCTTAATCAAAAAAGCAAAAAAAAAATTATAAAAAGACTGCCTTTAATTGACGTGAAAGTGAGTTTTAGCGTATTATATGTAAATTTTTATCCTAAATAAGTAGAGGTTTGTATCCTACGTCGAATTTTACTTAACGATTGCTATTTTTGTTTAATTACAAGAGTTTTAGCAAGCGTAGAGGGCACTGTTATGCAAAAAAAAATAATCATAAACTGCCCTCAATTGATATAAAAGTACCTTTTACTCCATGAAATTGAAGTTTTGGTCCAAAATGAGTGAAGATTCATATTCTTCGTCGAATTTTACTTCAAGATTGCCATATTCGTTTAATTACAAGGGTTTATCAAGCGTGGAGGGCAGTTTTACGTAAGAAATCATTAAAAAACTGAAGTAAACCAGTTTTTTTGGATAATTCACATTATGAACTTTTACATAATTTTGTGAAAAATATATGGATGAATCACCAATTTTCATTCATCATCTTCTATTCGTACACCAAACGTGTTATCGAGTGAATTGGTATGTTTTTGAAGAGTCTGCAAATATGCTAGTTTTAATGATTCGGTTTCTTTTTCTTAATCTTCATCTAATACTGCCGGTTGCTCTTCACCTTCGCTTTCAGCCGTTTCAAAGGATGTATGTACTGCTCTACAGTTTTATCAAGATTACTTTGAGATCGCTCCTCTTCTTCGTTTAAACTTTCTTCTTCAACAGCTGCTTTCTCATTTCGTTTTATTTGAATTACTATTTTTTTGTTTGTTTGTGCCTTAACGACGAATTTGTCAAGTGGATTTACGGTAGGCTTAACTGTTTCGTCTAACGCCTTTTTTACATCTGTTTTATCTTGCCTCACTGTTTATACTTTCGCTTAATTGCTTCTCTCGATTTTACATTTTTATTGAGAATATTTTCCTCTTGCTTAAGATGTGCCACAATGAACAATTAAAATCATACTGATCTATTTCGTTTTAGGCAGCTATATTTATAAGAAAGTGATCGAACCCCTTTTTATATCGACCACTATCAAATGTTTTCTCTTTGTCACTAACAAGAAATCCATATTTATCATTATTCCAGCAACTTGAACACAAATCTTCAAATTGAGCATATGATATATCTGCATTTACGTGATCTTAATCTTAACACATGCTTTAAATTCATATCGTCTTGTTGAAACAATACTAATAAGTTAACATTATCTCGTACAAGATGTTTTGAAATGTGGGCGTAAGATTGACATAAATAAAAGCAGTACACATTTTTGTCTTCCTATACCTAAGAAATTCTTAATGTTATCTTGTTTTTCACAGGCTACATCATCAAATGTCATAAGTGAGTTTGGAAGAACATCTTTTATCCAAGGGCGCGGTAGCGCCCTGGTTGGCGAGTTTTATATTACTTTCGATTGATTCTTCAAGGAAAATACTGAATTCCATTTATAGGTTCCAAGAGAAACTAGACATTGATACTTAGGCTGTTCGAGTGATTTTGAGTAAACATATACATTCTCAAATTTTAATCCGCTAGGATAAGCAATGAGAGAAAATAGTGTATTAGTTTTACCAGAACTCGATGAACTGTAGAGTACAGCTCTAATATTATTGGGTAGCAATTCTCCATGGCGCTTTTTTATTTGCATGTAAATGGAATATTTCAGGTGAAAATAGCAGGTGAAGTCAGCAGATCGCGGATTGACATTGCAGAAACTGAGAAAATAACTAGTAATGCTGGCTACTTTTCTGTGACAATACCAATGAGTATGGTTCTCGGATTTGCTGAAGACTATCGTAAAATTATAGTCAATTGCAAAAATGAACTTGTTCTTACAAGATCGAAGAATGATGTGAATGCTAAATTGTGCAAGCAGCCGCGGAAGAATTTGACATTAATATAACTAAAATTGAATGGTTAATGCCATAGGTGGTAAGCATAAAATAAATCTTGAAAATGAAAACCTCGCCCAGGACGGTTTTGAGGTCTTTAAAAATGAACGTGGCGTCAGAATTCGAAAAATCACTCCAGTGATCCCAAAACCACCCTGGGCAAGGATTTCATTGAATTTCGGAAATATCGAAAAATAGGCCGTTTTGGGCCTAGGGAAGGGGGCATATTGGAGCAACTAAAATGATTTTTCGAATTCTGACTCCAGATTCATTTTCAGCGACCCCAAAACAGCCCTAGTAGTTTTTATCGAGTTTTGGAAATATTGAGTCGTTGGAATAGTCGATCTGTTCATAATGTAAAGTAACTACCACTGATAGCTGAAAACGTGAATTTGGTAACCTTTGACCTTGATTATCTCAAAAACTGTTTATTTTTTAACCTCGCACCCATGGAAACATTTGATCAGACTATTGATTTGTTTAATATCTTAAAGTTTTAGTCAATTTCACCGAGTGCCAATTTCCATAAGGGTTGGGTTCGGTTTTTGCGGCGCCCTTTCAAATTGTTTACGTTAACGAGAGCACAATCATGTGGCAAATTTAGTACTTCGTTTTAGAAGAGACTGTATTTAATGTACACTTAATGTCAAATTCTGGTAAATAATTTTGGTTACTAAATTTTATCCCTATCTTATATTTCTCTTTTAATTTCTTTTTCCGATATTTCACAAACGGTTAAAAATATTGAACAAAATCCAGCTCTAACAAGAAGCCATTATAGAGGCTGTTGATACATTGACACTATTAAATAAACTCTTACTAATAATTTTATAATTTAAATTCTGAAAGCTCTCTCTCTCTCGCTCTCTCTCTCCTCTCTCCACTAAACCCCCCTCGGCCGATTCCGGGAAACGGCAACCACTCTTCTGTTCGAACTTCCAAAAACCGCAACGGCCGTACGAATTCCGCGAATTCTCCCTCAGCACAATCTCTGCTTACTCTCCTCGCGCTTATCAGGCACGCTACCTAGTGTGGCCAGTAAACAAATATATATAGTAATTAAAACCCGTGTTCATGTGGCGATTAATCGCCACAACCTGAGTACACTGAAGCTACCTTCCGTTGACACGCACTACGCTTTTACAATGCGTCACGCGTCACGAAGTTATAAGAAGCCGAACTCTGTCACCACGCACCACGCGATTTTAGCAAAACCGATTTCCGTCGCCAATTTTTTCTGGCAGGCAAACGCCATTTCCACACGAGCGCGCGTTCGCCGGCTTCGATATACATGCATCCTCTCTCCAGTATTCACTCGCCACGCTAATAATTCTCCACCCACCTTTGTCGTTGCAGTAACTTGAACAGAAGACAAACGCTGGTCGGACGTTGGCTGCACCTCTTCTCCCTGGTTGTCCTCGGTTCTCTCTCTGTCTCCACCTACTTCTCGGTATGTCTCGTCTGCCGTTCGTCACCTCCTGGCCCGCCTCACCGTCGTCCTCTCTCTCGCTTCACCTGCTACTCCCTCACTTGCTCGCACTGTCTCGGTTCGTTCCCTACTCACCACGTTATATTCCGCTCTTTCTCACTATCACTCGCGATTCACACACACCTACTCGAAAACCCGCAAGAAATCGTCGCACACCTTTTATTCTTTGTCTCTATACTACGATCCCACACACGTCCGCTCACGACTTGCTCTCGCAGTGCATTGCCGACCCACGTGACTGCCGAACGGGTGGTCAGCCGTACGGTGCTGCCATGCTTTCCAGTGGTCTACTCGCCGCAGCGCGCGCAAAATTCAAATCGCGTATAAACTATCATGCATTCTTACTCATGCTCTCTCTCTCTTTCCTCTCACTCTACACCCTTCTACTTATCGTCGATATGGCCGATCTCTTCTTCTTTCGTCCTTCTACATACACAACTCCCTCTCATCTAAATGTATCTGCATATCAAGAGAAGTATAGACATGCCAACCTGGCGTGCCAGAGTAAATTTTATGCTGTTTTTATTCGTAAACTCCTTTTTGAAAATTCTCTCAAACTCGTTCCATACGGAGCTACATACCATAGGGATGCAGGCACCTGGCTATATCACTCTGTATAATCGATCAACAGGATACGTTACTTGACTACTGGAAGTCAGATACACCGTACCAAAATTTATCGCTTAGCCTTTTTCTTACTTGGATTTCAAGTCTGTTGATAAAGACGCTTTTAATACCTTCCTTCGTAGCTGTGATTGGACAGTTTGCTCTGACTCCCCTGACTCTAGATTATCTGTACTCTGTGATAACATCTCCTCTGCCATTAATCGATTGGTCACACTCAAAAATATTAAGCCCAACAGATACAATCACCCTCGGTTCACCTCCCTCCACAAAAACCTTATCAGTGAAAGGAACAGACTCTATAGACGATACCGGCGTACAAGCCAGCCATATGACTTACTACTCTACCGTCAAGCTAGAGATCATACTCACAAAGTCATCCAATCATCCCGACTTGAACACTACTATACACAATTATCGTCCATTACTGATTCGCCATCTCTCTGGAAAGAACTGAGGCATCTGGGAGTCGTTCCTCCGCAAGTAGAGTGTCCTCATGACTTCTCATCTGATCAACTGAATGAGTACTTTTTCTCGGTATCGTTCGATTCTCTTGCTCCATCCATGGATGAGTACCTAAGTCTGTACTATAGTCCAAAGATCTTTCTGAAGTTTTCTTTCTGAAAGAAATTGATACTCTGGATGTGACTGCAGCAGTTAATCACTTCAATACTCAATCTAGAGGATCAGATGGCTTTCCTCAATGCTTCATTCGGGCAACACTTCCTTCAATTGCATCTCATCTCCGTGATCTCTTCAATACATCCATTCAATACTCTCTCTTTCCCTCTGAATGAAAGAGGTCTCTGGTACTGGCATTAAATAAGGTTAAAACACCAGGTAGCCCCAGCGAATTCCAACCTATATAACTACTCAATTTTCTCTCGATGGCCCTCCAATACATAGTGCATCAACAAATCAACGCTCACATTGAAACCTACAACATACTTGACTGCATGCACACCGGCTTCAAGTAATACAGTAGCACACAAACAGACCTCATTAAACTAACTAATGATATCCGAGTAGAGATCTACCGGAAGCATGTTACTCTCCTCCTCCTCTTCGATTTTAGCAAGGCCTTCAATTCGGTCGGTCATGTTTCCCTTCTTCACAAACTGGAGAACTATGGCTTCTCTAAGCCTGCGCTGCGATGGCTGGCGTCTTACCTGTCAGGTCGCCATCAGGCTGTTAAAGGAAAGAACGGGTCCACCTCATCTTTCAGGCCACTCAATACGTCTGATCAGGAGAAAAGGCTTCAAGTAGTATTGAATACGGGAATCCGACCTCACAGTTTGACAACTCATTTCATATCATGATCTCCTACGTCTGGAACTCGCTACCATCAACCATACATGACCTTCCTAACTTATCATCATTCAAAACTTCGCTGTAGAATTTCATTTTCAACCTTGAAACTACATCCTCATTCCACAACCATGTTTTTAATTTCCGAGCAGCTTTCTAAAACTCTTATCAACCTCAATTACTCAGCTCATCTAACTTTTATAATACTCATCTCTCTAATTCATCCATTTTTTAATTTTTCATTTTATTGTAAATTGATTTAGTCCGTGCATACGCTGCGATATAATTTCTAGTCTTAACTTCTTACAATCTGATGCTTTTCCTTATTTCATAGCTGTAATTATTATTATTTTCTAGTCATTGTTAATTTTTTTTCATTTATTTTTTACTTTCTTTATATAATGCGTATCTACGATTTTTATCTATTGTTATTTTACATTTTTCTATGTATTGTATTGTAAAATATAATGTACATTAATAAATTTTTAATCAATCAATTAATCAATCGTTGCCTCGCGCTGTTTTTGCCTCTCGAACTCTTTCGTTCTCTTTCGCTCTTTCTCTCTCTTTCTCTCTCTCTCTCTCTCGCTCTCTCTCGTTGTCTTTTGCGTTGCCTCTCGCTGTCTCTCTCCCGTTATGTCTTGCTCTGTCTCTCCCTTGCCTTTCGCTTACTCTCGTTATCCTTTGCCATCACACGGGCCCTATCATTATTACTTATTCAGTTTCGTTCATTCTTAATTTCTACTAATCTCAGGATCTATTTTCAATAATTTTCGTATGCAAAATAGTACTGTTTATAACTGAGTGTGGTAAAATTTGATTTTAGATACCTGTTTAGCGTGCATATAAAATACTTCCATCTTTCACTAGTCATTAAGTGTTTACGCATACGGTGTGTGAAGTATGTAGAGCACAAAGTGAATTTTCCGCGCACTAATTGCGTGAAGTACTTACTTCATGCATTCGTGAATAAAAATTCGGGTACTGCGCGTACACAGTAATTAGGCATTTAACATATTTCAAATGCGCAGTTATAAAAAGTAGAAAACGCAACACGCACCCAAAGTAGACGTGTTGTGCACGAGTAACTTGCCCCCTCGCTTCACTCGCGAGACAAACTGTACCCGTACAAATTATACCTACATTACGTACTAGTTACCTAATGTACTATCTAGAAGAGGATTTTAACATTAGATTAATAACAACTTAACATTCGATTACATTGGATTAAGCAATTGATAACGCGAGGATGAGCATGAAAGATAAATGAGATGAGATTGAGATGTAGATGATTATTTAAGTAATGATTTCCGAATCAAAAAGATGTCGGTAAAGCCGAAACTTGCAATGAGAACTTATATAGATGTTTCATTAAAATTCTATCTACTAGACGTTGAAAAGTAGCCGGAGCGTTTTTTAAACCAAAAGGCATTCTGACATTCATAATGTCTATTTTATACGGTAAATATTGTTTTTCAATTGAATCTTTGAAAATCTTTGAAAATCTTCAACAAGATGGGTATTTGGTGAAAACCTTGTGCCAAATCCAATGTAGTAAAGTAAGAACATTTGCCTAAATTTTCTAGAACGTCGTTCATTCTTAGTAGTGGGTATTTAACTTCAATAGTGTTGTCATTTAATTTACGATAATCTATTACCATTCTCTTTCTTTGGTACAATCCATACGGGGGATGAGTAAGGCGAGTTGCTTGGTTGAATAATTTCATCACTCACCAGTTTTCTAATTTGAGTATGAATTTCTTCTTTTAAATGGTATGGATACATAAAACGCTTTACATAGATCGGGTGATCATCCTTTGTTCTTATATATATAGTTATTATATATAGTTTTGGTAGTAGTGACAAATCAAGCGAAGATGTATTTAAAAAATGAAATACAACAGACATTGCTTGACATTAGATCATGCTTTAATAAAAAAATAATTTATCAAGTAGTTTTTAGTTTTACACAAAGATAGAAATAAAAAAAGGTATTGATTATACTCAAATTGTTTATTTATTATATACATTATATACAATAGTTTATAATACATATATTTATTGATTAAATAAGTAGTTAATACAACAAATATTTATTTAAAACAAAAAATAAGTAATTCTAAATTCAAATTTTAATTATATAGGTTTGTTCTACTCAATTTTCACGTTTATTTCATGACGGTCATATGAAGCAAGGTCTCAAGCGACAAAAATCAACCACGAACTGTGTGGAACCACACGACGCGGCGTCGAACTACAACCACATACTATCTGGTCCACAAATGGATCAGACACGGAAAACGGATGTGTTCCGATAGATTTCTACAGTCTGAAAGTGATGAAAATTGTTACGTTGATATTTACTGACTGGAAGTGCTGAGGGTACGTTCCGCGTCAGCTGTTTTTTAAATACACTTGCAAGATCATGCGCGCTCCACGCGCTCTTTCTTTAGTATAATAATGTATGACAATAAATATTGCAATAGTATATTGCATTTATTTTTTTTTTAATATTCTGAAATTTATAAAATTTTACACCGAAACTTGTATTGTATTTATTATTTTATTTTTTTCTATGAAGACAAATTTTGAGGTTAGAATTCTACTGAAATACAATTTTCGCAGCTTTCTATTATGTAAAAACAGATTCTAACAAAAACCATAAGTACTTCTAACCTCTATTTTTCTCGTTTAACTGTTAAATGATTTCATTTAACAGTTTATCATTTTATCTAATTGGGCCGAAAATTCTCGCCGTTCTTTTCGGCCCAATTAGATAAAATCTTAAGCGCCGAGCTAAAGTCAGCGTTGACCAATCACGATCTTATAGTCTATCGGACTCGGCCAATTCCAAACGTTTTATTTTGGCTTCAACATTCTTTCACCACTTTTTTAAAAGAGGAACATTCCTTCACCACTGTTTTAAAAGAGGATAGTTACATAGTGCATCATTCTTCTCGCGCCGAATAATCCAAATGAAAATGTTGTACTGGATTATTTCTTTTCATCGTCAAGTAGCAGTAGCAGAAAGTAGTGAAGATGAAATCGAAATCGCCATTATTATTATGGATAATAACCGTCAACGTAACCAAAGAATAACAGCGGGAAGAAAATTTTATCAGTATAGAATTTCAAGTTCAACAAAAGAACAAAGTATTTTAAGTTAGTAATATCACAGTCATCAAGGATGATTGCAGAATATTTTTCGAAAAAACAGTTGACGCGGAAGGCATCTATAACACTTTCAGTCACCAAATACCAACCTAACAATTTTCATTACTTTCAGACTGCAGGAACTACTGGAACATTACTGGAAATTCTATCGGAACACACCCATTCTCACCCTGTGTAGTCTGTGCCCTGGGCCCTTTCTACATATGTGTGTTCTGTCTGTTCTGTGCATTCCGTCCTACCCGTTCTGTCTGTGTCGCCATGGAACAAAAGTAAAACCGTCGGTCTGTTTTATTTGTAGTTCATGGTGCTCTGTTTTTTTCTGATACCTCCAGGAGTTGTTTATTTGGTTTAAAATAACCATTTGTTTATTTTTAACCTCTACCTTTTTATTTTTTTTTAACTCCTGGAAGTACTCCTGGAAGTATCTGCACCAGTCTGGGTATATGTCCTCGTCAAAAACCTCCTCTAGGTAGGCGTCTCTTATTGGCGGGTGTATTCGGAGGATAAACGGAGCACCATGAACTATAAATAAAGTAGACCGACGACTTTACTTTTGTTCCGTGGCGACGCTGACAGAACGTATAGGTAGCTCGGAACGCACAGAACAGGCAGAACACACATACGTAGGACCCTGTAGAAGAAAAATCTGTAACTTGAAAACACATCATATTGCAAATACCGCCAAAAAAGATCTGAAAAAAAATAATGAATCAGACTCAAATTCTAAGTATTGCCAAGAGCTGTAAAGGACACTAAAATTTCAGCATTACAGTGTTACAGTATATGTGATTTGTAAAGAATAAAAATAAAAATAAAGTAAATAAAAATGAATAAAACAAGATTATGATAGAATTTTGTTGACAACTTCAAGTATTAATTCTAATGAATATTAAAGAAATAATAATGGTGTAGCCAAATGTAGCCGATTGCTTAAACTTTGATTAAAAAGATATTCTTTTATAGATAAAGAGAAAAAATAAAAAACGCTTGATGGTTTCAAAAAAAAGGTATTGATGTGGCTATTTATGTATTATAATCAAATGTTTACCAAATAATTTTGTTTTAGATTCGATATTTATAACCTATAAAGTAAACTCAATATTCAAATCTTATGTTTATATTGATTCTAAATATTTCTAATTAAAATTGACAATAATTTGGATAAAAAGATTTTTACTGAATATTTTTTATAAAATATTCATTGAATTTTACTGTATCTAAATATGGATTTCTTATTTAGGTTTCATTATTTTAAAGCTACACATACATTGATTTTCTCAAATTTGTAGTATAAACTTTTGTTTGCTACTGTAATAATATATGCATTAAATAAACAAATCAAATAAATAAAGCTATAAAGAAAGATATGATTTGTACATTTTTGAGAATTGTAAATATAGTCGTATCTTTTTGAGGAAACTGATGACATATTAGATAAACTATTGCACATTGTTTTTTGATATACATTTATATATTTATTCTGTTAAAAAAAGCAATATATTGCATTAAATTATGCAAAAAAATTCTTCAACTCTTAAAGAAGCCGATATAAAAAAATGATAAGATTATTTCTTTCTATGAAGCAAAAGCTTAAACCTATAAAAATACTCTGCAGATTGTTTTTCTGTAAAGCAATAAACTACTGTAAGTTAAATATCTATAAACTTTAAATTATTTGATTTTTTTAAATTAAATTATTATATGTACTAATCAGATCAATCGCGCTTACTAACATTTGCTTGATAATTTATTTATAATTTATATTTTACAATAAATTTGTAAATGGAAATAAATGAGTGTGAAATAGAAAATCTAAAAATAAAATGCAGGATATGCATATTATAAGTTTTTATGTACATATTTGCAAAGAGAGATTTCTTTTCTCTGGACGATATATTTGTTTAAACTTTGATTTTATTTATATAGTTCTAGATGTAAAGGTAGAAATTAATAGTTTGAGATATCCGAAAGAAAGATTTAATTATTTGAGAAGCATAGTGTCAGAATGATCATAAAAGGGAGAAAAAAGAAATTGAATGTAATTATAACCGATTTTTATAAAAAGTAAAGGAGGATAAGAAAAAATACTTGATTTAAAATTTATTCAGGAAAAAATTCTTTTCTTGCTCAAAAATTATGCTTAATTGAAAATTGCATCACAGTATCATTCATAAATATTTTAACAGAAATTATAAATTTCCTAGGATCATTGGGCACCCTTGGTGCACTCCCTTTACCTCACTTTTATGTAAAACATTTAAATTTTAATATTCATATTTTATCATAAATCAGTTTTTTTAATTATATTATTTTATTATTATTTTATTATTAAATTATAAATCAGTTTTTTTAATTACTATATATATA
>JAWWEQ010050307.1:0-11812 GCA_035583055.1 Torymus tubicola
AATAAGTGCGCGAGATTCGAATCTCGCGACGCTGTAAATATAATTATTCGGACCTTATACCAGCGCCCGTTACAATAGATATATCTTTATAAATCTATATATATATTTATTGCAAAATGTTTATAAATCTTAATTTACATTATGTATTAAGTATAAGTTTACCTGCTTCATCACAACTAAATATACGATTTCCTTCCAGTCCCATAAGATTTTCTTTTTCATAGAAATCAGAAACTTCATTAAACCATTTTCGCAAACTGTGTACTCGGTTACTTTTGCTCTACTGATGCTAACATTTTCAGACACTCACCTTGATTCATCAGGATGACGTTTTAAAAAGCCTTCGTACCAGTTTCTATCTAGTACATTATTAGTAAATGGAGTGGTTCTTCTTTCTTTTTCACAAATAACTTTTACACTCTCAAGTAAATCTGCTTTGATTACAGGAAAGCTTTTATCGCAGCAATAGAAAATCCAATCTACTAACTGTTTTTCTTCTTCCATATTCAAAACAGGAGCAGGCTCAGGCTTATTGTTAGCGTATTTTCCTTTCATTTTTGCTCTTACTGTGGATTCGGGTATGTTACAGCTCTTAGAAACATCACTGACCGGCTTCTCATCCAAAATTTCTTCCAACGCTAAAGTAACACGTTCTCGAGCAAAATTTAGCCTCCTTTGTTTAACATTCTTTATTGCACTCGTGCGCAAGTATACCAATAGAGTAAGGATGTATGCAAAATATTCTTATAAAGTAATTTAACGTCGCACCGGCCATGCGTTCACCTTCAGTATAAGAGAAGTCCAGCACACTAAACGTAACTAGGACAGAATAGGTTAGTTTTGAGTTAGATAATCGTTCGTAGTAATCATGTGTGGGAAAATGATCAGACTCTAACGAACCAAGTTTGATTTAGACGTTTTAGGAAGACGTTCTGATTTAGACAGAATAGGTTAGGTTGAACCAGCGCACTGAAATCGGCGCAGTAATCTCGGTTGGTAACAGTTTTCGCTGTGTACAACACTGCGGTGAGAAAATAATATAGTTTTCGTTCAAATAAAAAATTAATAAAAATTATTTTAATTGAATAAATATTTTTAGTTTGTAAATCTTTTTGATGTTATAGCTGCAATGTAAATTCATAGTTCGCGCTCTATTTACGTAAGTTCTTCATTGTAGCGCGTAGTACAATTAGCGCGTCGTTTAGATCATTACTCTCCGCGATATTTCCGCGACAAACAGATACAGTTCATACGCCGCAATAACAACATGTACTTGCTCTGAAATCTCTCCCCTCAAGTTTATAACGGTTTTACAGTTTGAATAAAACCCAACGTACTTTCTCTCTTACAAAGTGTTCTTAGTTATTGGAAACCTTCATTTTATCCTCGAGCCAATATCACTTTTATTATAATTAGATAAACTAATTATAAATAATAAATAATTTTGATTATATGCAAGCGAATTATACCTGCTATTTTCCATAATTGCCACATTTCTGGGAGTGATACATTTGAAAACTTCATAATCAATTTATTATTCATTTTTATAAAGAGGAGTTTTTTTATAGTCTTATTAGTAATATCTAAAGTTATTATTTTTTTTTTAGATATTTATTTAACGTTTCACGGAAACTATTTATATTGAATTTGCATTTTCAACAGTAATACCCACGCCCGCAATAATACCCACATCTACCCTATGTACCGCCTCTCCTGCAAGCCTAGCGATATGTCCTGGCTCGCATTCGCATTTTTCTGAGGAGAAATTTTTTATATATTCGCATAATGGATGATGTGCTCTTTCAAGAGATCCGTTAGATTGGGATGAAAAAGCGATGTTTCTATTTTATCGAATTTAAATCTTTTTGCTCTTTGTTTCATTAATTTGCTAGTAAAATTTGTTCTCCTGTCCGTTAATACTATTTTAGGTGTTCCGAAAATACATATCAATTTTTTTATAAAGACATCTGAGGCAGATTCTGCCGTCTCATCTGTTAAACATACTAAAATTATGAATTTTGATAATTGATCTTGAATAGATAATAAATACTTATTGCTATTTTTTGTAATATTAAATGGTCCTACTATATCCATGGCAATCTTATCAAATGTTTTTATTGGTGTGTCCGTTATAATCATAGGTTGTTTAGTGTTTTTACATTTAAGTTTATTCCCTTAACAATCTTCGCAATTTTTATTCTGTTTTGAATATCTGTTTTTAAATTTTCCCAAAAATATTTTTCTTTTATTCTGTTGTAAGTTCGATTTAGACCAGAGTGTCCTCCTATTTTAGAAGAGTGGTGCATACAAAAAATATTGTCTCTATCTACATTTTGTACATAGTCTATATCATTCGAATATATTGTTACTTTTATGTTTGAATTATTGAAAGTTTTTTCTAAAATTTCTTCTGTCTTTATCTGGTTTATATTTAAAATTTCAATATTCTTTGATATACTAACATTAGATATCTTTTCTTTATCTAATATTTCTTTTAACTTGCTGAATGGATTTACTAAATTTCCTTTTTGAATATTCAATATTGCTGATGTATGAAGACATAAAATAAATAATTTTCTATTTTCAATGTTAAGAACATCAATTTCCCCCTTCTTTAAATTTGTATTTTGTTTAAGATTCTTATTTCTTATTAATAAGTCAGTGTTTTCATCCAGTGACTTATTATCATGCGTTACTATATGTACAATATTGTCATTTCTGAATTGAATGGAATTTTTTGAATATAGTATGTTGCTCTATTATTTGTAGTACTCACATCTTGTTTTACATGATTTTTTGTATTTGTTTTATTCAGTTTTCTTGGTCTGCTTCTTTTTGCTTTAGTTTTGATCCGGTTATCATTTATATGTTGTATTTGTTTTATTCAGTTTTCTTGGTCTGCCTCTTTTTGCTTTAGTTTTCATCCGGTTATCATTTATAACTTTGATTTTGTCTTCATTACTTATAGGTTTTGTTAATTCTATACTTCCATTTAGTTCTAGTTTCTTTTGGGCTCGTGTAACTACAAAAATTTCCGCTGGATTCCTGGATAACGCATCTGCATTTGCGTTTTGTTTTCCTGGTTTATATTCATAACTTCAAAATCATAACATGATAACTGGAGCCTCCATCTTTGCACCCTAGTGTTGTTCTCCGCTGATTTTAACCATAAAAGGGGCTTATGGTCAGTAATTATCGTGAATTTTGTGCCGTATATATAGTTTTTGAACGTTTTTATTACAAAGATGATGGCTAAAGCTTCTTTCTCGTAAGTCTGATAATTTGAGTTTCGCCTTAAGTAAACTTCTAGACGCATAAGCTATCGCCGGATCCTTGCCTATTTCGCCTTCAGATAGCACTGCACTCAAAGCGTAATTCGAAGCATCCGTCGTGATAATAAATAGTTCATCAAATCGGGGGTATTGTAAAATTGGTGCTGTACAGAGCATTTCTTTAATATTTTTGAAAGCTTTTTCCTGGTCTATTCCCCAGACGAACTTCACATCTTTTTCTAATAGAATATTTAGAGGTTTTGTTATCTTCGCATAGTTTTTTATGTACCTCCTGTAGCAGTTCGAAAGTTCCGAAAATTCTCTAATATACCTAATATTTTGTGGTGTCGGGAAGTTTTTTACTGCCTCAACTTTTTCGGATCGGGTTTTATACAATCTTTACTTATTATATGCCCTAAATAATACACATCTTGTTAAAAAATTTCGCATTTTCGGGTTCTAGCTTCAAATTTCTTTCTCTTAATATATGAGCTATTATATTAAATCTTTCACTTGCCTCTTCGATAGTTTCACCAAATACGCAGAATTCAAAACGTCCCAACGGACTTACGCTGAATGCGGTTTTGTAAATATCCTCTGATTTCATCAATCTGATTTTAAATCAATGACATGATATTACTTTGTTTTTCCCAATTCATCAAAAATTTCCGTGATATGTGGTAGCACATATGGATCTGGAACTGTGTTTTAGTTTAATTTCCTGTAATCTATTACCAAATGCTATCTTTTTTCCTTGTATTATTTTTTCTTGCTTACTATCCAAGCTAGTACATTTAACGCACTTTTAGATTTTCTTACTAAATTATTATTTATTAATTTTGGCGTTTCTTGAATTGTGATTTCCTTCAGCTTATGTGGCAAAGGGAATTGTTTGACATATACATATCATATACATACTATCTGTCAGGTTTATCTCATCTTTTTCTACATTACATGTTCCTGGTTCATCTCCTGCGAGTCAAAAAATGTCGCTAATTTTTTATACTAATACCTTGATTATATCTTTTCTATTTTTTGAAGAATTTTTGTATTGTATTTTCTATAATAACACAGCCCCACAGAAAAAATGAAAGTCCCAAAAACTTGACCATGATAGTTATATGTTTTTGGGGTCGCTGAATCCGAATCCGTGGTCCGTTTGACCCCATCACCTCAGGGTCAAGGTCATGTCAAGGTCAAATGTACAAAATTAGCGAAAACCAAGTTTTAACAGTACATACGTATGTTTTTGGGGTCGCTGAATCCGAATCCGTGGTCCGTTTGAGCCCATCACCTCAGAATCAAGTTCATGTTCAGGTCAAATGTACAAAATTAACGGCAACCAAGGTATAACAGTACATACGTATGTTTTTGGGGTCGCTGAATTCGAATCCGTGGTCCGTTAAAGCCCATGACACAGGGTCCTGAAACGTCAAAAAAATGCATTAAATTCTAAACCGTAAGCCCTTAAACCCTAAACTCTTAAACCCTAAACCCAACCCTAAACGCTTAAACCCAACCCAACCCAACCCTTAGTTAGATACATCCAAATTTGTTAGAAGTATATGCAATTCAATAA
The DNA here is from genome assembly GCA_035583055.1 of Torymus tubicola. Lineage (NCBI taxonomy): Eukaryota > Metazoa > Arthropoda > Insecta > Hymenoptera > Torymidae > Torymus > Torymus tubicola. The sequence goes on from JAWWEQ010050307.1 coordinate 4,852, forward strand.
AATACCCATAAAAATTTCAAGCCCATTACTCTTTTTTATGGTAACGAACTATTTTATTGTCAAATGATCTACGAAGTGGATTACGCTTCCGGTTTTTCGATGTTGATGGTAGATCTCGTTTCAACGACCAACAGTAATCTGCTAACATATTTATCTCCCATCTTCCTTGGTACCTACGCTGCATTTCCTTGATATCTTGGTGAAATCTCTCTCCCCTAAAAGTGTAATTTTAAATTCATTAAGCAGCCTTGATTTTTGTAACTGTTTACTAAATTTAATACTATTTGTTAGTAATTTTGGCTCTTATGATTTCCAAGAAAATTTTTAATTACCTCCTTGAAAGATAACTATACTTCTTTCTCTGTATGATTCATTTTCGTAACAAAATTTCATCATTTAGCATCGTATGAATCTGAGGGCTATCGAAAATTCCTTCATTTACTTTAGCATCACTTAATATGGGTAACTTATTTCGCCGATACTTAAAGCAGTTACCATCTTTATCTAAAGATTTTACCCATTGTTTCATAAGTAAAAAAAAAAACAAATATATGTACTGTTAAAACTTGGTTGACGTTAATTTTGTATATTTGACCTTGACATGACCTTGACCCTGAGGTGATGGGGTCAATCGGACCACGGATTAGAATTGAGCGACCCCAAAAACAAATAACTACCATGGTCAAGTTTTTGGGACTTTCAATTTTTTTTGTGGGGCTGTATAAGTCTTCTTCGCGATTGGATATATTGGTTTTGTTACCTTATTTTCTACAAAATTAATTTTTCCTACATTTAATATCCTATTTTTGTCTATATCGAAATAATCCATTGCTTGAAAATCCTCAGGCAAATTTTCTATTTCATAATATATAAAATCATATTCCCTTTCATTTCCATAAAGATTTTCATATTCTTCAAAATCAGTCTTGACAGTATTATTGATAATTGTCAAAAATTGTTTATAATCTGTTGGTAAAATCTCTTCGAAGTCTATCGTTTCATCCTTATTGTCGAAAATGATATTTATATTATTAATTAATGCTTTTATGTTCGGCTCATTGTTTCTTAGAATTTTTTCATAATGTACTTGTGTTTTTTTTTCTGGTAAAATATCGTTCAATATTTTTTCCTGTAGTTCACTTTGATCTTGTTTTAATTCGGAAACCTTATTTAAAATTTTGACAACATCGTCATACAGTCTTATTTCAGAGGTTACATGCACTTCATTTTTGTTAATCAAATAAGGTTCATAAGATATTTCACAAAATGTTTCTTGAACTTTTCCTAAGTTTTCCATGTTTTCGATTAGTTTTTCTGTTTATAGTTTATATTGTTGTTTTCCTTCATTTAATTTCGACTCATTTATTTTGTTTTCAGTTATGTCACCTAAAATCATTGTCAGAAAACCTTTCTGTTCAATTGTTATTTTTTATTTTGCTCTTTCTTCTAGTTTCTGTGGTTTGTGTGTAATTGTATTAAAATTTGGATTCGAGTTATTCCCGAGTTTTGTCTTTAATTTAATTTTCTGGCTATTGATTTGTAAGTAACCTTCATCTAATCTCAATTTCTGCCTAGTCAGAATTTTTATTCCCAAAATTCCATCGTATGGGAGGGAAAATTCTCTGGCGCGACGTGAAATTTAATATTTAACCTATTTATAGGCATATTAATCTTACCTAAAGTTTGGATAAATTTGTGAGTTATTCCCGATAGTTGGATTTTTTTTTCTTTGAACGGTACGTGCGCAGGTATTTGGCTTCAGTTTATTATATTCAGTTGAGCACCACTCTCGAGGAGTAACTTGCATGTTTTGTTCGTGTAACGATTTTCTATTTCGATATTTTGCAATGCATTTTCTAAATTTAAGAAATACATTGCAATTTTGTTTGACATTATTTTTTCATTTGAGACTTTAGCTGGCTCATAATTTATATCTGGTTTATTACAATCGATTGCATTTATTTCTTCTATGCTTGTATTTTACTAATTTTGTACCTGGTTTGGCTTCCTGAAGCATTCTTCTGATGAGTGAATTGTGTTTCTACAGAAACTACAAAACGTGTTCCTATTATTTTCCACTTCTTTGATTTTAAAACAATTTCCTATCGAATGTCCTTTGGCTTTACAATAAGCGCAAGTTATCGACGATTCCAATTTTTGTAATTTTCTATAATCTGTAATGGAATGACCCATAATCCTACAAAACTCACTGTAGGGTACTTGTTGATTTAAATGTTCGTTACTACCCTGATTAAAATTTGTTGTACGATAATTTGTTTGCTGATTTTTTCTGCTTTATCCATTCATATTTCTGCTATACGTAAATTGGTTCATTTTCCTTTCATTATTTCCGTAAATCGTACTCCGATTTCTATTGCTTGCATTCCTTTGGTATTGCATATTTTATTCTGGGCAATATTTCACTACATGCCCGGTCTCATTACATGGTTGACACACTAACTTGGCCGTCGCATTAAACTGCTTCTTCTGCATCATTAGTATTTTCACGCTCTCGCAATCCGATGCCTCGTGGCCCGCTTTAGTGCATATCGCACACCACACCATATTTTGTCTATTGTGTAATATTTCAGTGAGTGCCCGAGTTTATTGCACTTTTGACACACTACCGACGGACACGTTTTTTATCGTGTGGCTCGTGTTGCCACATAAATTCCAAGAATCTATAACTTTTGCATTCTTTTCGCACGCATTCGAACTATGTCCTTTTTCCTTACACTTCCAGCAGAGTTCATAACCTTTTATGAGATGGCATTGAGTTACCATATGACCCATTTCTTGACAATATTGGCAATGATTTCCTTCCATGTAATTTAAATGACATTTATCTACGGAATGGCCTCTTGCGCTGCAATATTTGCAAATTAATTCTAATTTATCTTTTGCCATAGTACAATAATACGATATGTGATCTCTATTTTTGCAGTATACATATGATGCATTCATACAAAATAATACCTTGGGATGTCTATCTCGGGAGATTTGACATTCAGATATTCTACCGACAATAGTATTTGGTTTTTCGCAGTTAAATAATATATTCGCTGCATCACTTCTCAGCAGATTTTGTTTAACCAGATTTGATTCTATTTCGATTGTTTTTTGCTCACTCGTGTGCGCATTCTCTTGTTCTCCCAATTCCAATCGTATTTCGTATTTTAGGCCTTTTCTAAAACTATTTAATATGTCTGCTTCCAACCAAATTTTCAATTCCGCTAAACTTTCCGCTGTAATATTCGGTTCTAATACCTTCAATTCATTTATTTTAGTACCCATTTGTTTAATTTTATTTGCGTACGCTAATACTGTTTCATCTGATTCCGAATTATTTGGCTTAATCGTCCGTGTAACGTGTGTATGTTCTCTGTACTTGAATAAATCTTATGTATAGACTCGATGAACACATGAATATTTGGAATATCTATATTTGCTAGGGCTTTATTTATCTCTCCATTCAATTTTATTTTCAAAATTTGCACTAAGTTTTGTTCATCGGTGTTGGCTATAATTTTCTTTGCTTGTTTAAGTTTCTCTACATATTCTTCTGACGTCATATTGTTTCCATGAAATTCTGGAACTAATTTTGCCACATCTTTGAGTGGTAATTTGAAAGCTTGTAACACCCTCTCGACACTATCAACTTCCTGCAATAATACAGCACCAATCCCTTGATCGCTAGCATCAGTTTGTATAATGAAATCACCTCCTTTCACAGGCTGTGTAGCACGGCGCTGTGACGAGAACGGTCATGAGATTCTGAAACACCCTCTCTTGATCGTCAAGCCACTCGTACTTAATATTTTTCTTGGTTAACGTCGTGAGTGAACTCGCGATCATCGCAAAGTCTTTAATAAACTTTCTATACCACGAGGCCATTCCCATAAAGCGTCGACGTTGTTTGAGATTTTTCGGTTCGGAATAATTCATGACCGGTTCAATCTTCGACAGATCCGGTTTAATCCGACAGGCGCTTGAGAAAGAACTCTAGCTACTTTTTATGCGTTTCCCAATCACTAGACGCTACGATCACGTCATCGAGATAGGAAAACGCGAACGGCTACAATTCAGGGCCGATTATCCGGTCAATGACTCTCTGGAACGTAGCACCCGCATTGTTCAATCCGAAGGCCATTCTCTTGAATTGAAACAGCTCCAAGCCGGGGCTAGTAAATACTGTTAGTGGCCTATGTTCACTTTCCACTCTTTTACGGTGACGGATAAGCGTCTGCCTGTGTGACGGCGTTGAACTTGCAATAATCCACACACATTCGGTAATCGCCATTGGATAGTAGCGCTGTTTAACAGGCCTTGCAGATCCAATATCAATTTCATGCTCAACTCGTAATTTCGTGCACCTCAGCCGCTTCGGAGAATCTTGCAAGGTCCGAAGCAAAATCTCTTCTAATTCCTTCCGTTGGCTGTCCGTCGCATCGCGGCTATTCATCTTCTACGCTAGCTACTTCCAACTGCACATATGCCCCCCTATTATTAAAGTAGAGGCGATCGTCAGTAGGGTCTAGGATAGCTTGAAAGGCGCGGACAAAATTCGCCCCTACGCGGATTTCTTTCGTTAACCCGCCTACAGTCAATGGCAAATCTACGTCACCAGTCAGCGGGCTGTACCTCCCATCAGGCAGTTTTGCTTGCCCAGCGAGAGTAGGAATGACTTTCTTATTCAAAGCTGTAGCTAATTGCAGCCCCGTTGGACCCATCACCGTACAGGAAGCGCCTGAGTCATACAGAGCTCGTATTCTAAAGTCAGCTACACCGACTTGCAACCACCACCGAGCTTCAGACTCTCTTGGTAATCTAGCCGTCTCCTCGCCATCTTCGTGAAGAGATTCGAGGTAAACCTCTTCAGAAGTCGTCGCTAAGGTGGCTTCGGCCTTTGGCTCTTCAACCGGAATTTTTCCCTCTGCTGTCGAGCTTTTTCTCTGTTGGCTATCATCTCCCGCCGCTTCTGCAGCGAAAGTCCGCCTACTGACTCCTTCTGGAGGGGCGACGAGTGCTTCTGTACCCTTCCGTGATAGCACTATCTCAGCTTCATCCGGTGAGAAATTGCCAACCTCTTCTGAAATTGTGGATGGAGTAGTTTCTCCATGAGAATCTATTAGAGGCAGCATTGCGCTATCCTGAGCTCGTCATGTGTTATTTCGTGCGGTTTCATTTGATTCGTTGTTGCCCGTCTGTTCTGTTTGTTGTTCCATGTTTTCTTGTTCTGTTGGGTTCGTTTGAGTGAGTGATGCATTTCGGTTACGTCTTTGGTTATCCATTGATTCTTCTTTAGGATAACGTATTTCTATATATCTCGCTTTCTCATTCTCTTTTTCCTCTCTCCTAACCTCATATATTCAAAAATAATATTGTTAATTAATATAAAACTTTCTACGAAAGTCTAAAATAAGGCAAGTATAGACGTTTTTTCTGTATAATCTACTATCTCCGTTTCCCACTTCCACTCGCCTCTTTCCTAATCCCATCTAATCAATAAAACTTCTCTACAAATTGAATACTTTTTTCATGACTATACAAGAAATAATGTAATAATGTATGTTCTTAATACTATGCTAAACAAATTATATGTAAGTAAGTACATTCAAATTGTTTACTGCAAATCAAACAAATCAACGTTGTGAAATCAGTTATCGATAGTCAAATAATGCAAACAACTCTCGGAAACACCTGTGTGACTGTTCTCAGAAATGTATTCAAATTTGTTCATCCTTCTATACAAATGAAACACAAGGAAATACTGAAATCAATTTAGCGATAGTCAAGTAATGCAAACAACTCTTCAAAACAACTGTTCTCAACAATGTATTCAAATTTGTTCATTTTGCTATACAAATTAAACACAAGAAAATACTGAAATCAATTTATTATAGTTAAGTACCCATAAATTAACTTCACTGACAACTTTTCGTACCTTATTGCGTGTAAAATTACTTTTTATGTCCACATTGTAACTAAATACTACTAGTACCTAATAAGAGGCACAATAGCTCACTCTCCTACAAAACCTTATTGTATAGAACCTACGACCTTTACGCCATCTTATTCTCCCATACATACTTATCTTATTTGTAAACCATCATTTACAATAAATTAAATACAATATATACAATATATACAATATATACAATATATACAATATATACTTGGCGAGTCCGACGGTTTGCAGTTTACCGGTGGGATTTGTAAATGTAGAATACTAAATTTTTGCATAAATTCGTTATAAACGAATAAATATATAAAAGAAACCAATTTATCAATTATATCCGATCTATAAACATATATCTTTTAGTTTGGTGGGATAATGGTAACCGATTTTTATATTATACCTGCTAATGGCACCCGGAGCGCCTTACGCCACATATTATACCTACTAATGGCTACCGACTGATGGTCTCCTGATAGAGAGACTATTATTTCTTTAGCCACTTGTCCCATGTGAACCCTGACAAGTAGGTACTAATATTCCTGCAGGTTACTATTAGCCTGGATAATTGTATATATATATATATATAAATATTTAAATAAAAATGACCATATTTACCCTTGAACTGCAAACCGTCGGGCCCACCCAGTATGTATGGCAGAATGGAGGAGCACCCCTGCTAGAACAGCTCTAGACTTCTCTTGTCCCCCCAAAATTCGTAATATTATAGAAAGTTTAACATTGAGTGATGAGTTGGTAACTATGTAATTGTTCGCGATCGAGCTTCAAATCGCCCGCGCTCTCGCGCAACTCAAGGCTAAGTCGCCGCGCGGCCGCCGGCGTCCCGGCTCCGCCATCTTGACGAAGCCCTCTTCTCACCGGACGCTCGCTCAGGCAACACGCCCAGGCACCGCTCCCGCTTGTTTCAACCCTGCTTCTCCACGACTGCTCACCAGCCACCGCTCAGCTTCACCTGCTCGCTCTGCACGCTACCTTCCCCACCTT
>JAWWEQ010050308.1:0-11810 GCA_035583055.1 Torymus tubicola
TCGGTTATTATTTTAATTGTGTACTTGATTATTGATTGGGGTATAAGCGTGAACGTATGTAAGGTTATCTCGGAGCTCGTGTATACTTGTTATATATTGAAATTTCATGTTTCAGCGAATGAAGTTTTATTAATTTGACTTTTTTTCGTTGGGTGAAATTGAGATATTTCTGCTTTGGAAATTCAGAGAAAAGATATTCTTATAGGTTGTTAATATGGCTTGATTGGTATAGGAAATAGCTGCAGGCGAAATGTATATATTTCTCATTTCGAGGTCAGTTTCAATTGGATTTTTTCCAATTGTTATCTGAAAAAGTTATTAAAACTGATAATTAAACAACAAACGCATTTATTTCGACTCATCGTTCGTCAATTCCGACAAAACCAATACGATTCTTTTTCGATAATCCACTATAATACACCATCGAGAACTCGACAAATCACGTACAACTTCGGCAACGATCCTATCACACTTTAAGAACCACCGAGCAAAACGTATTTTCGTTGTCGAACGTATAAAAAAAAGGTTTCTTTCTCTCTCGACTCGCTGTGAAATATCGAATCGCCACTTTCGCATCGTAAAAAAAAGGCGCCAGCGACACGCGCGTACGAGGGATTTTTTTTTCTCTCCCATCTCGTCTCTCCTCTACCCTTTCGCTCGGAACATAAATTCTCAATTGGAAACCTTGGATAAGAAGTGCAAAGCTTCCTGAGCTTAAAAGCTTCGCTAAAATGTTTGCAATCCCCTTCGCTCTGCGCTCTCTACCGCCACTTTTTTTTCTCGTTCACCACCACGCGAGCCGTATAACGAACGCACTGAATAAACGAACGGCTTTAATTAATGATACTTCACAGGGCGGCGCTATCTTGACGAGAAAAAAGAGAGGGGAGGGGAGAGAGTGGTGATGGTGTGATCGATTCTTTCGGGAGGGATAGCATATAGTAGCTGCAACTCACACATACATATACTTGTGAAAGAAAGCAAACGGTATACGCGCGAGCGAGCTGAGCACGTTTGTTTTCATCAATCATTGATTAGGGGCCATTTTTCTCTGACCCTCGCTACGAACGTCGTAATGGGCATCTTTCGTACGCGACGCTAGTTTGGAGAGAGAAAGAGAGTGGGACAACGGTTTTTTTTCGTTTAAAAAGGGGAACTAAAATTTATGGGCGGAATGAAGGTTCTGCCGATCGGTGATTAAAGGGAAAGACTATATGGTCGCCGTAATAATTGTCATTAGGAAAATTTATTTTTTTTTTTTTTTGGGATGATCGTCTTTATTTGGTGTTTCATTAACGTTGTCATTGGAGAGAAAGTGAAGTATATACGTGGTATCGTTTAATTTATCTGTTGGATAAAGCGAATACCTTAATACCTTAATTTTTATGAAAATTAAGGTCTTCTGAATCGAATTTAAATTTAAAGAAGAAAGAGAGCGCGTAAGAATTTATCTACAGAGGAGAGATTTTCGTGAATTAATTGAACAGAATTAATCTCAGAATATATTGGTATCAATACACAAGAAGCTTGTATAAAAAGATTAAATTAAATGATAATCGAGTTAATATCATGCAAAATATATCATGAAATTTATGCTCTATGATAAATCTTAAAATCCTTCGCGCAAAATATTTAAACAATTTTCATTATACATAATAAATTCATTTTCAACAACCCAATTTCTATTGCAATATTTATAATTAAACAACACAATATACGCCACGATTCCAGGGACGGAATTCAAATGAAAATGACATCCGGTATTACACACCGAACCTTCCTTGATTTATGAAAATTAAAAAATTTCCTTAATTACAGCGAGCTTCAGCGCAATATTCTTCTTCACTTCCCTACCGTGAGGGTATAAGAAACAAGAGACCGCGGAAGAGACACGCGAAAGAGAGGGAAAACTGTCCCCGAGGACGTAGTCGCCGGGAGGGGTAGCGTCGCGAAAAAATTCCGGCGCGCGACGCCCGTAAAGAATAAAAGCGTCCGTAATCTCGCGCGCGAGCGAGCCTCTTATATGTATGCGAAGGTTTCCCCTTCTCCGAAGAGTAGAGCCAAAAAGACGGAAAAAATGCAGAGAAGGAAGGAAGAGAAGGAAATTCCGAGAACAGAGGTCGAGAATCGCCTTTGCTCTCTCTCTTTATCTCGATATATATGAAAATTCTCCGTCCGAAAAAGGGCAAACATGCCGGGTAGTAGCAGTGCGAATTTCTATGAGTGAAAATTTTCTCTGGACTTTTTGGAATATCTTTTTTTTTTATAGCGTCGAATGACGCTTTATGAAAAATGGAAAAAAATTTCGATCAGAACATCAGAGCTTTTTTTCGAGATTTTCTTTTTATTATCTTTTTGACGAAGAATTTATTGTATATAGTTTTGGAATATGACGTGTAGAGAAGATATCGGAAGAGGATGGAAGGTATGGCATTGAATTTACGGTGAAAGTGGATTATGAAATTTATATTTTTCCGTGGTATATTGCTTATTTAGAGAAGACGTGAGCGATCGCAACGATGGAGAAATTTAATAAGAACTTCTGTAAATTTCATTCGTACAAGCGAGGTGAGGATACTGAGGTCTGCGTGTTATTTCTATCGCGTTATTTCAATTATAAGGAAAATTTATTAAGAGGTTTTATATTTCGCCTCGAGTTTTATACCGCCAAGTGCAGAATTTGATTATCGAATTCCGTTGAAGAGTATTGAATTTATTTTTAACGAAAGACACGCGGTAGGGGCAAATAATATAAATATAAGTTAAATTTCGCGAGTATAAATTCAATCTATTTAAAAATAATGCGCGCACTCTTGGAAATTTAATTTGCCGAGTGTGCCGCATTAATCCTCGCGTATAGATGGATAAATAAGTCAAGTTATTTTTGGAATGTGAAATTTACCAGTTTCAGGGTGAATAATTGCTTCTCGGCGATCGTCGAGCATAACTTTGTAACGGATGGAATAAACTTTACATCGGCGGCATTGTCAGTGCGTGGCTTACCTGGAACAGAAAAAGAAAGTCATTAATTTCGATGTGTTTTCATATTTGTGAAATGAAAAATGGACGTGGCAACCGCGAAATGTATATATATATTTCTGAGGCGATAAATAAAAATAGCAAGTGATTAAGAAAGTCTAAACTTAAATTTTAATTCGACTCAATTTTTCAGTGCCACAATCGTATTTATATTGACGTCATATCTATTTTCTACTTGTTGAATGTTGTTTTAAATGTACAATATTTTATTTTTGGAACGTATATATATACGTATGAGGGAAGTGCTTCTGGTTTGTTATATTCAATTAAAATTATTTAAATTACGAAAACAGATATACAACAATAGTAAAATTGTTATGTACATATTGAGAGTGGTTTTAAAGTTTTCTTTTTTTTTATATTAAATTCGCAATTAAAAAGTCAAGGATACAGAAAAAATATTTGAACAACTACTTTCTGTAATTAACCTAAATAGCTTGCTTCAAATAAAAGTTAAAAACTTTTTCTTGAAATTTTTTATGATTTTATTTTCGAAACTATTAATTTTTCTCTTCATGCTAATTTGCACGTATATAATAAAGTAAAAAGTAAAAATTTCCCGCCACGAACTTTTAAGTTTTTTTCTAAACTTTTCTACTTCCCGCATTTTTTCATTTTACATTTACGACCCGCGAACATAAAAAAAAGAAAACTTACATTTGCAAAGTTCTTCGTATATAACTGACTCCTCCAAATGTTACAATGTATAAAAACATTACAACCAGTTACATTTTCCCTCATCATATATCACACATCTACTGTCCTCTCAACGAAACAAACATTTTTCAAAACCGTCATCTTCGTCTAATTTTATCCCCCACCTCTTCTTCTTTCCACTTTTCCTAAATATATACCTCCACGTACTACTTAAAGTTTTTCTCACTCACTCTCCTCAATCCCTAATTGCGCACTCGCGACCGAAAAAGGCCGAGAGACAAGACACGCCGCCGCCTCCGTTCTCCACGTAATACATATACATACATATATGTATACATATATGTGCACGCAAGCAAGCAAGCATGCATGCAGGGTTGACGTTCTATACTCGCGTAAAAAGGCGTCAAAGACGCGCACCTACGTATAGACGCGCGCGCGGCCCCTCCGATATATTGTCGTACGTCATGTTTCATTGAGGGCCGAGCGAGCGAGCGGCTATTTTCGACGATCGCGCCGCTAATAATAACACGCGCCCAAGAGAGAGAGAGAGGGATCGATATATAGAGAGTGAGAAGCCCCGAGCAAGCTGACGAAGTCGACGACAACGAGGTAGAGAAGGAGGAGGAGGAGGAGGAGGATGATGTCGCGAGAAGGAAGGGAACGTAAAGAGTAATGCGAGCAGACGCGCACGCGGGGGGAGAGACGAGGATGATTTGATTGCGGTAGAGTGATGGAAGGAGATTTTAGGGGAGACGCGAGATGTGGATGGGACGAATTTTAAGGCGATGGGTTTGAGGGTGAGGGATTACAATATATGTAGGTATAAGTTTTGAGGAATATTTTAAGTTTTATTTAGAACGTTCAAAAATTGTATATTATTATTGAAATTGTATATTACGTTGTTTCAACGTTCATGGAAATGACGAGACTACGATTCAAGAAAATTTTTAACAAGAAATACGGAATGTTCTTTTTTTCAAATAATATTTGGATTTACTTTTTTGCTTCATCAAGACTGTATAATTCAGCAGGTTGTAACCCAATTTTTTTTTCATACACTTTTTCAGAATATTTTGCGAATCAGTAATGCACGTAAGATACTTTTGGGTAACCTTTTTATCTTAACGTTTGAGAATTGTAACTTTTTATCTGAAGTACCTATAAAATAAGTTTTTACGGCACTTTTGTTTTGAACCTATGTACTTTTCATTTTATTCGAATTCACCGAGTGTATACACTAAAATTTGTTGGCTATCTTTATGCTTTCGAGTGGATTTTAACGTTTCATGAATGGACTTTTCTTTTAATTACCAATAAAAAGTTTTTTCACGAGTTTACGAATTTTAATTTACTTGAGTTTTATACAACAGACAACGTTGCTTGGTATAAATAATAAATATACTCTATGTATTTGGTATTACTGCTTGGGCAGGTTCTTTTTAATAAGTAAACGTGGGTGAACGATAAAACATTTGAAAACACGAATTACGTCTTTGATGTTTGCATTTAAAAATATAATTTTCGACGAACTTTCGCAAACAGCTCTGAGCTCGAATAAACAAAGTTTATTTTCATAGCTTGTAATACGAAGAAAAAAAAAATTAAAAGTATGTCGCAAGTTGTAAAAAAAAATATCTTTGAAGGAATAATTTTAAGGTTTATAAGTTTCATCAGATGGTGGCACTTTAAAATCGTGCATAATTCAAGATTATAAACATGCGAGGGGGAAAATTTATCGTTTCGTATATATTTTTACGCATATTTTAATGCATACGTCGGCTTAAAACTTAATTTTCGAGACTTCGCGGTTGTACAACGTACCGCTCAAAGGAAATTTAATTGGTATCTTTGAAACTCGAGCTCGTTAGGGAGGGGAACACACGCGCACAATATCATTGAAACTTACAATTTGTCAGTGTTGATGGTCTATTTCTCGGTGCAAAATAGAACAAGGCATAAAACGGAACATCTGTTATACGAGCACGACTTCGCGACTCTTCTGCTTCTAATATTTTATTACTCGTGCAAAGCTCTATGCGCTGCGCTTGGCATTACCGTAATAATCAATAAAAGCCGGGAGTATCACTTTCGTATAGCTTAACTACGAAATAATAATGTTAAAGATATGCGCGACGCACGTCGTTATAGACCAACGTAGCAAAAAATTTCATCATCGTATAATTAGTCTGGTATTAATAGACCAATTATTAAAAATTATTAATTGTAGCAAGCACCACAAGTTCACCATCGAAATGGTATAGAACCATTATTAAAGATAATTTCAACCCAAGCACAAGCTAAGGAATTCCATAACGAGAAAAGTTCCCGCGTTAATTGACGTAAATTATCAGCAGGTATAACGATAAATTATGTAAAAGCTTGTGTTGCCGCGTGTCTCACTACGCACGTACAGTGTTTTCGAATTGCGAGTATATATATGTACTCTCTCGTGGATGGAAAGAGAGACGGAGAAATTCGTGTTTATTAAATATGGCGGGATAAGTTTACGAGTCGACACTGACGTTGGTCATTATAAATTTGATAACACGTAAACTTTCGTGTAAAATATTGCGCTCCAGAGATTTCGAAACACGCGTAAAGCGTAATTAGCTTCGAACAAATGATAACCAATACATCGTGTGTAGTATGCGTGTATACATAATAACCAACTTCTGCATATTAGTGCTGATTTGAAAGTTTTATAATGTGACGTGAAATATCGTAACGTTAGATTGACTCGAAATTAAATCAATTACTGTATAAAGGTTCTTAAAATATATTAACGATTGTTCTTTGTTTTCTGTTTACTCGCGCGATATTCGTTATGGAACCAAGTTATTTATAGAAGAGTATATTCTGTATTCTGTTTGTTTATGGCATAAATAAATCATGTTTTATTTTCCAAAAATATTCATTTCGGTAACCACGCATCAACGAAAATTACGAATAACCAACGCAATTGCACTGCTAATAAAAAAAATACTCATAAAATATTAATAAACCTCTCAATAACAGCAACGCCAAGCAAATGAAACATTTACTACTTTCCCTCTCTCTTATACGCCCAACAATTCTCGTGAAAGAAATAACCGTAACGCCATAGCCCTATATATATACACACACCCACGTATACCATCCAACTTTCGACGTCAATTAGCAGCGATCCGTGTCGCGCCCTCCCGTCAGTCCAATCCGCATGGATTATCGGCCCCCCGCGCAGCGAACGACGTAAAAACTTTTGTATCGTTCCACGCTGCAAACGACTGCTGCTGCTCGCACAACCCGGCAAAAAGAATACGAGAGACAGAGAGAGAATATAAGACTGCGAAGGGCTTCGATCCCGACGTCTATACGACACGCGCGCGAGCGAAGAGAGAGAGAGAGAGTAATAATCTCGCACGGTGCTTTTTCTGTCTCGCTGAGTAGGTTTTTTTTTATTTTTCCACTATATCTCTCGCTCTTACTCGAGCGGGGTGAAGGTGACGGCAGGAGAGAGAGAGAGAGAGAGAGAGAGAGAGAGAGAGAGAGAGAGAGAGAGAAGATATGCTTTTTGCTTCGTTCGTAGAGGTGTTTCTATTATACGGCTGAAGCGTGCGAATAGCGTCTTGTGGGATTTATACCGTGGCGGAGGTCTGTCTCATGCGCATGACGCGCGTGTTATTAGCTTTCGCGAGAGGTGTGCCGAGGTGTCAGCCCTTTCTTATACGTTTTTTATTTGCTTGCTGGTGTGCGGATTTCTGGTACGCTCATTATATAGTATTGGATTAAATAATAATATAAGAAATTTTATTATTCTTTCCGTCATTTTATTGCAGAATTCGCCGAGTTTATTTATGTATTTAAACTTTGTATAGACGTGCTTAAAGTATATCGAGTGTTCTGTCGATTATTTTAGTACGTTATGTACCTGTGATGGGACACGTAATATAGACGTGATAAACTTCAAAAGAAAAAGAGAATAGTAGTGAACGCACGTGTATAGGTTCGATACAAGTATACCATCGTGGTTGGATACTTATCTTCAGTTACGATGTTAAGTACCTTTTACTTTTTCCATTTTATCGTCGCACCAAGAGACTCTAATCTTTTTTTATTCATTACCTTTTTTTTGTTTTTAAAATAACCTATACGTAAGCGTGCGATACATGTTCATAAAAAAATAGGATTAAAAATTATTTTTGGATCGTCGAACTGTCAATAATAGCAAACAAATCGATTTGGTATCGTAGATATAGCGTTTCTTCATTCATTGATGTTATACCGTATGCGCATAACAAGGAAAACTTTGAACTACGTTGTAAATAGTAGTAAGGAATGTCAATAGTACAATGACAACTGTATTTATAAACACCATGTATTATTATTGCTATCCACAGAACAAGAAAACGCGCGATACATGAAAGCAATATTTTGTAAATAGACATTGAAAAGTAAAGTATTTTATTATTCTACGCACCTTATTCAAATAACTTCAAAAGTTTATTATTAATCCGGTTAACCTATATCTCTGCATTTTATTTTTTAAATATTTATAGCAAAGGTAACGGTATTGTTAATCAAATTTTTCAAAATATTATTGTGAAAAGTACTAGAAATTTTTGTTTGAAATGAGCTTTTATGAATAGACCTTTTTATCGTACTAATACAATATTTCCTTATATGGTATCGATTTCAAACATAAGCATAAAAGGAAATAATTAAAATACTCTCCCGTTTAAAGTTTGCAACAAATTAAGCACAATATGATTCAAGTTCTTCCTTTGCCACATACATATTTGGCTCGGCACGGCCGATAAGGCATTCTATATCATATCGCAAATTCCACCGTATATCGCTACAACTTACTGTCAATTAAAATAACTTATTCAACGAGATTCGGTCGATTTTCCTCAATCTCTTCAATGCTTTCTATGCCCCTAAAATAATTATACTTTTTTAAATAAATCAAATGGATTTCGTCGACAGTTTTTATGTGACCGCAGATTAATATTTATAGTTATTCTCATTGTGGTTGACTTTCTTTCAAGATATAATCTTCATAAATCCCTTCAAGTTTTTATTAGAAAGAGTTTCAGTACCGTTATTCTCCAAAATGCACAAGTACACCGAGTATAATGCTTTAATATAAATGCTAATCTCTGCAGTTTCAACAAAACTTTTAAATCACACAACAATCCGGCCAAGTGGTTGTTATTTTTCCTAAAAGCATGCACGCTTTCGTTAACAAAAGCGTAAAGTAAATCCATCAACCCGTTACATTCCATTAAAAACTCTTTCACTCCAAAAATGAATTTCCACATATTCCATCGATAAAACACACGCACATACACACACACCCAGAGATAAAACTTTTCCGACTCGCGGAATTTCCTCTATTCTTACTCAAAAGAATCAATGCTGCTAGTGAATTCTTCTCTTGCGAAAACTTCTCTCTCTCTCTCTCGCGTTCGCAATTTGCTCTTATCAACGTTTCACTTGGCGCGCTTGTTTTATCTCTCCCTCGCACCGCATCGTTCTCTGTTACTCTCTAACACACATACACGTGCGCGATACAAACGCGTGTTTGAACTGGCGCGTAGTCAGACACGTGTCTTCGGCCCGTCGTCGCTCGGCTAATTGCGCGAGAGTCGCTCGCGTATATAGAGAAGCGACGTGCTGCTCGAGTCGCTCTCGGTCGAGTTCTTGGGATATTAGCGGACACTGCTGTAAAAATAAGCGGAGAGAGAGAAAGAGAGAGAGAAGAGTTTAATCGGTCGAGGTTGGGTGGAAGGGATTGTATATAGCGAGGTTTTAGAGTCGAGTTCTGAACGTAATATGTGCGTCTGTTTGGTTTTGGTAAAAATGTTGGTTTAACAGTTTCGAAGGAATTAATGGTATTTTAAATAGGGAAATATTGAGCGGATGTTTTTTTCGTGCAAACAAATTTGGTCGTATACGTTTTATAAGATATGAGGGAGATTCTTTGTACCGTATAGACTTAGAGAACGAGTGATATTTATAATCATTTGACTGCTGAACTTTAAGTTAATTTTATTATCTTTCTGAGACTTTATAATAATATCTAATTACTTACAGCTCGAAAAGGGCTTTAAATGAAAATGAAAATTCAGTTTTAGATGTTTTTTAAGCTTGAATTACTTGAAATTGTTAAAAACCTCTGCCTTAGAATGGATATTTTATACAAGTTTGTCTAAATTTCTATTCAAAATCCATTCTCGAAATTTTATAATCATTATACACATCCAATAACCACTTCAACACCATCCTCCGTATATCAAGACTACCCGAAAGTATCGATTTTACTCTTCTCCCACCATTACCCGTATATCTGGACGTGCCTACCTTCTCTCTCTTCCTTCTCTCCACGAAAAAAGAAAAGCCGATACCTTCGGCTAACATCGCGCAGGGCACTGTACCAGTATATAATCGAATCTCACATCGAAATATTTCGTTTACTTAGGACCCATATAATTTAACCGGCCCGTAACTCGATTCACGCGATCGCGCATAATCGATTTAAGACTTTTTCTTCGGCTCATTGTAAGAGTAGACACTGTAAATATATATATATATATCAGTATACAGTCGGGAAGTTTCATATATTATGAGGATTATGAGCGTCACGAGATTTTGGATGAGGATACCGAATCTCGCTGCTACTGGTCCGTATATGTATATATATATATATATATATACTTCCGTGTACGATAAATCTCCGTTTTATTTCGGACGGCATATATATGTGCATATGGGCGCGGGAGAGTTATTTACGCGCGTGCGCAAGGTTTAATGATCGCTCTTACAGATGTCCGATAGTCAAAACACGAGCTTAAGTAGTTTTGGTCATTAGAACGATGTTTCGCAACAAGCGGCTGCATGCGCGCGTGCACGAGAAGCTTTAATAATAGCTTTTTGAATGCTGCGAGCTATTATGTTGCACAATTTTACGCGTCTTGAGGGAAGTGAGGTTAAAGTTTATACGGAAGTTAAGGGATGTGTTTAATGCGGTGTGATATCGTAGAAAGTTTATTTCAAAAGCTTTTTTATTGAACCATTATATTCCGTAGCTGAAATAACATTTTTATCAGATTTCTCTTGAAAATATCTTACAGCTCAGAACGTTTGTCAATGAATTATCTTTCCGCTTATGTTGAAAAACATACACGAGAAAATTCAGCGAAAAATTCAACCACTTTCGAGTACCTAAATCAGCATCTTCACCCAACGATTTCGCTCGAAATTACGTTCAAAGATATAATCCAATAACCAATATTTTTTATCTCACTGTAATCCAATCAACCCTTCCCTATTGCCCACTCATTACCTCTTCCAATATACCTAAAAAAAAAAGAAAAATCATCCTCGCTCGCCAAATGCTTTCCCCTATCCCCTTTTAAGCGCACGCGCATTGAAAGCCGTAGCGAAAAAAGTTTTATAAAGCAGCGCGCATGAATGCCGCGCAAGCTGATCCCGGTGGTATAGTGGCTCCTTGTTTTAATTTTTATGTCCCTTTTTGTTCCGCCCGATATACACCGACGTAGTTCGTGCTTATGTGTGGAAGGGAGGGAACGGGTCTTTGCAAAAAGTTAGCTTTCTTTGAGAGAAAATCACTGGGCCTCCGGTGCTGGATGGGGTCTTGAACAAGTGCAGTTGATATACTATACACATCGGTACACGTATACATGTACGTGTACATGGTACACATGCAGGTATTAAGAGAAAACTCATGGGTAAAACGATTAATGAAAAATGTAAAAGTAATCGTTTGGTTAGAACGGTTTGTCATGCTTTACTAGAGGAAGTTTGTTTAATAAACTTTTTAAAATTATTGGATATAATTTATCTGCAGTTACAAAAATATCGAAAATATATTTTATAACCTATACTAATATTCAATTTTATATCGGATTCTTTATATACATAAAGATATTTTTAGTTATAAAAAATCAATTTTTTTTTTAATATTCACTATTACCTTTGTTGGAAATGTTAGTATTTTCAATGTATACATATACCTGTGTGTATATTTTTTGTCGCTCAACACTCTTACTTAGCTTGGGCCTACTCAGGTATAAAATCGGCGTTGCCGCCGCAGTGCAATAAAATGCATCTGG
>JAWWEQ010050309.1:0-11806 GCA_035583055.1 Torymus tubicola
AGCCATCCTTTCTACGCGCGGTTATCCCTTGCAGACAGATATCCCAGAAGCAGGCCTCAGTCGCCTAGATCACTCTGACCTCTCAGTGATCCGGCGAAGTTCGTCGTCCTGAAGTGGAATCTTCCCTCCTTGGCAGTAGTGATCGGGGCGATCCTTTCACTTCCATCTCACTTGGGTTTTCCTACACACGCGCTTCTCCTCTATGCGCACGAACTTATTACCGGCTTCCTTTCGACACGGGGAGGTCCGACTCTCTCAATAGCTATACGCACTCCCTCTAATTTTTCGCGGCGCTTGCTCTCTCTCTCTCTCTCTCTCTCTCTCTCTCGCGCCACTTCACATGCACACCCATACTCACACACATGCCCCGCGCGCTCCCTTCAAGGAGCAGACGATCGTCGCTACTCGCCGATGCTTTTTCACGCGACAATTCTTCTCGCCCGCTATGGTGGGCTACACCGTTACACCCCCCTCCTAAATGTAGCGTACGCGGTCTACCGATCGGGGCTCGCGACTCTATATACCACGGGCGAGGAAAGGGATCAAGATTTCTAGGAGTAGTCAGGAAAACATCAATTCGAAGAGTTTTTGGCGGGTAGCCTGTCCCTTTATTTTTATCCCCTTCGCGCCTCTCGAGGATATCCTCTCCGCCCACTCTAGAATCCTACTTCTTACGAAGTAAGACTGGCACTTCCGGGTGGTATTGGCGGTTTGGGCAGAAATTGAAATCCCGGACTTCCGGGTGCCCACAGAAATAGCATCTTCGCACACGGTCTGCAGTCGGGAGGCCCACTTCTGCCGCTCTTCTCCTCGCTGCTACTTCCTCCGCATTTGCCTGGGCTACGCGGCGATGTTGTTCGCGTAGCGCCTCCTCTTCCTCCCGTCGGCGCCGTGTGGCTTCCTCGACGGCAGCCTCCCTCTTCCGCTGCTCCTCCTGGATGCGGGGGCGCTCAGCCTGCGCCTCATTCAGCAGACGCAACTCTTGACGGCGCGCCTCGACCCTCTTCGCCCAGAGGGGTTGATATTGCCGCACGAAGGCGCTCCCGCCCTCCGTGTCCAATACGGCATCGTAGGCGGCCAACGCCGGACTCTCCACTCGCCGAATGGCCCGGGAGGCGTCTCTGGCGTTGGTCAACGCCGCATCAGCGAGCCGCCAACGGCGTTGCAAGACGGTTTCCCCCTCGACATGGTGAAAGGGAGCCGGCCTGCTTAGCAACTCTCCCAGGGCCTCCCACCCATCTGGGGCTACCCCGGCTCTGTCTGGGTGGCGCTGTCCCTGCACCGACCTCCTGGCATTGGGATCGGGCGGTTGGGCACCGCGGTGGGCAATTCCGTCGGCAGGGCCTCGACCGCTATCCCCCGAACAGCCGGGTAGCGGGCCTCGCCCTCGCTATCCCATTCCTCAATGACGAGGAAGGAAGGCGCGGATATCCGCTCCACCTCCTCGCGGCGCATCTCTTCCGCCCTTCCTCGGGTTGCGCTGGCCAGTTGCTCAGCTAACTCGTCGATCTCCTCGCCGAGCTGCATACTTATGACGGCTGCCACCATTCGGTTCAGCTTTTCGAGCTCAACCGTGAAGACTGCAAACAACAAAAAGGAAAGGAAAAAAGGATTAGTTCGTGGATATATGTGGAATCTGTCCTCGCCGTGTTCGCCGCGGCGATAGATTGACGATGTCAGGGATATCCGCTCGATTTCGCGCCCCTCTCGGCTTTCCTCTCGCTCGCCTGATACAAGTACCATCGCTTGAGGCTATCGGAGTCTCTGGCGCTCCGCTCGCGCCCTCGCTTAACTCTAATTCGCACGCATCCGGCGGGTCGCTCATCGCCTCGTCCCTCGGTGGCAATTCAGCTTCTTTTTCCGTATCACATGAATTTTCCATGTATAGTTTTAAATCTTTAGCTGGAACCAGAGTATATTCCACTCCTTGAGAATCTACCAAGTCATAGGTATTCATACCTCTAACTTTCTTTACAGTGAACGGGCCGGTATATTCTGGGGTTAACCCGCTGGCTATCCCAGCTGCTGCCGATGACAGCACGCGGTTAACTCGTAACACTCTATCTCCTATTTTCCAACCGCTTGTTCGATGCTTGTCATCGTAATAACTCTTCTGGCGGTCGTGCTCTTCGGTCGACGCTTGATATGCCCTATCGTATGCATAGCGCAAAGCCTTCAAACGCTCACGCCACGACTCTATCAAGTCCTTTTCGGCTTGGCTCGCGGCTATCTCTTCTTGCTCCCTGCGAAGAGTGCTGGGCTGTTCCGGTTGTCGGCCGAAATTCAACATAGCGAGACTATACCCTGTGGAACTGTGTATCGCCGTGTTCAGCGAGAACATAGCCGACAATAGATGTTCATCCCAGTTCGTATGTTTGTCTTCTACCAATACCTTCAAGTGTGCTTTGATTGATTTGTTTGCACGCTCGACAGGATTAGCCTGTGGATGATAGGGGGGAGTCATCTTGTGCCTCACGCCTATGCTCGCCAAATACTCATCGTCTTGTTTATTTTTAAATTCTGTGCCACTGTCGGATAAAAACACTTCGGGCGCACCGTAGCAGCACAGTACAGCCGACTTGAACTCTTTAATGATAGTAGCCCCATTCGCCTTTCTTACTGGGATAACCTCAATCCATCTTGTGAAAAGATCTTGAAAAACAAGAATGTAAGAATATCCCTTCGCCGTTCGCGGAAGGAGGCCCATTATGTCGCCAGTCACGACTTGCCAGGGGCGCTCGACCAAGTGCTCGCCCATCTTGCCTCTCGGCGGCTGCTGTTCGACCTTCATGCGTTGGCATACATCACAGCTTCGAATGTACTCGTCTACCGTCTTATAGAGCTTCGGACAGTAATAATTTAACGCTATTCTAGCGTAAGTTTTATCTCTCCCGAGATGTCCAGCTTCAGGTGCATCATGACCTCTTAATACGGCTAACCGATGACCTGCAGGCACGACCAACTTCCAAGCCGAATCTTGTTCGAGAATTTCTCCTAAATAAGGATTAGGCCGATAGGTACACAGAATTCCCCCCACCATTTTCCAGCAGAAGGGTAATCTAGCGGAGATTTCTTTATCTCCGTACCTTCTGTATATACCATTGGTCGCTAGTCCCCTGAGACCATGTGGTAACACTGATGTGAGTTTCTTCTGTCTCTTTCAGACGCTACAAGGCGTCGGGCACATAATTCAGCGCTCCCTTCCGATATTCAATATCAAAGCTCTCGGCTTGGAGCTCTAAAGCCCACCGAACCAATCTTCCAGTTGGATTTTTCATCGTCCGTAGCCATTGCAAACTACTATGATCGGTAACGATCTTGTAGTGATACCTCTCTACGTACGGACGAAATTTGTGTATGGCCCATACGACTGCCAAACACTCCCTCTCAGTCACCGAATAATTCATTTCGGCTGGCGTGAGTGTCTTGCTGGCAAACTCTAATACTCGCTCGACACCACCGACTTCCTGCAACAACACAGCACCAATACCATGATCGCTCGCATCTGTTTGTATGATAAAATTGCCACCCTTCACAGGACCGTGTAAGACAGGCGCTGTGGCGAGAGCTGTTTTGAGATTTTGAAACGCTCTGTCTTGGCCATCAAGCCACTCGTACTTAATGTTTTTCTTGGTTAACCTTGTGAGTGGACTCGCGATCATCGCAAAGTCTTTGATGAACTTACGATACCACGAGGCCATCCCCATAAAGCGTCGAAGTTGTTTGAGGTTCTTCGGTTCGGGATAGTTCATGACCGGTTCGATCTTCGCCGGATCCGGTTTAATTCCATCGCGGTTAACCAGCAGCCCCAAATATCGTACGTCAATACGCGCAAATACACACTTTTCTTTGTTGGTCGTCATACCAGCGTCTGTCAGACGTCTGAGGACCAATTCTAGCTGTTTCTTATGAGTCTCCCAATCGCTAGACGCAATGATTACGTCGTCGAGATAAGAGAACGCAAACGGTTTTAATTCTGGACCAATTATCCGATTGATGGTCCTTTGAAAAGTGGCACCAGCGTTCTTCAATCCGAAAGTCATTCTTTTGAATTGAAACAATCCTAAGCCTGGGACTGTAAATGCTGTGAGCGGCCTATGTTCACTTTTGAGAGGTATCTGATGGTAGACACTCTTTAAGTCAATCGTCGATATATATCGAGTACCACGTATTTTCCAGTGGATATCCGCCATATACGGAGTTGGATAGGCATCCGCCGGAATTTCTTCTTCCATCTTGTCGGGCACTGGATAATAGCGCTGTTTAACAGGTCTTGCAGATCCAATGTCGATTTCATGTTCGACTCGCATCTTCGTGCATCTCAGCCGCTTCGGCGGATCCTGCAGCACGCGAAGCAAAATATCTTCTAATTCTTTCCTTTGGCTATCCGTCGTGTCAGCTATTCCGATTGCAGATGTGTTGTCCCACCTTCGTCGCTAGCTACCTCAAGCTGCACGTATCCTCCTCTCTTGTTGAAATTGAGACGATCGTCAGCAGGATCTAGGATAGCCTGAAAAGCACGAACGAAATTCGCCCCTACATAGCAATCATCGGCCAAGTTCGGCACGATGGCTACACGAATTTCTTTTGTTATGCCGCCAACGGTCAACGGCAGATCGACGTGACCTGTTAGCGGGCTGTAACTCCCGTCAGACAGTTTTGCTTGTCTAGCGAGAGTCGGAATGATTTTCTTATTCAGAGCCGTTGCTAACTGCAGCCCCATTGGACCCATAACTGTACACGAAGCGCCTGGGTCGTATAGGGCTCGTATTTTAAAATCGGCTATACCGACTTGCAGCCACCATCGAGCTTCAGACTCTCGGGGCGCTGTCGTTGCATTCTCTCCCTCTTCGTGAGGGGTTTTCAAGTTAACCTCTCCAGAGGTTGTTGATAACCTGGCTTCCACCTTCTGCTCTCCAACCGCAATTTTTCCGTCGGCTATCGAGCTCTTTCTCTGTTGATTATCCACTCTCGCCGCTTCTGCGGCGCGTGTCCGCCTCCTGTCTCCTTCTGGAGACGCGGACGGCGCTTCAGCGCCTTCGAGTGATATCACTTCTTCAGCTTCATTTGGTGAGGAATTGCCAATCTCTTCTGAAACTGTGATTGGATTAACTTCGGCGTCCAAACAATCAGCTGTACTTCGTGCAACAACTGATGCCTTTTCCTTCGCCAAAATGGCTGCCTTATCCCCTTCAGGGGCGACTGAAACAGTCTCTTTCCCTTCTGGGCGATAAGCGGGTGCTTCTGCACCCCCGTCCTGTCTCTTGCTGGGGGCCGTTTTCTCTGTACGGAGCGGTTTCAACCCGCTTAACCACTCCCGTTGGCTTTTCCCGAACAATCCGGGCAATATCTTTTCATGAAGCCCAAGCGTCCGCAGCCGTGACATGTCAGCCGTTGCGAAGGATCAAACCTAGGGCGATTCTGCGTATCTACACTACGGTTATCCGGGCTTCGGTCGCTTCCACCTCTCTCACGAGATTTGAAGCTCTCTCTTCGATTCAATCCTTGGCTTATCGAATCGGCCCCTTTTCTGTCGCCAGAGACTCTGCCGAGTTTTGGCCGACAGCCTTCATCTGCGAGGCTAACCATCTGATTTGTTCCTCCACACTCTTCAGAGTTTCTTCCAATCGGTTTGATTCTCTCTTGGTTCCCGTCACCACAGCACTGATAGCGCTCTTCGGCATCTTCGTCTCGTTCTTTTTCCCCTTGTATGCCATTTCTGGCAAGAGGGTCGCTTCAGGAGACGGTGGTGGCCGGTAAACTTTTTCACATTCCACCGCCTGCTCTATCTCGTTTGCTTGATCGAGAAGAGCTTCTACATCGTAGATCTCAGCCCTTTTTATCAACTTCTGTATGTGAGGCAATAAATTCCGGTGGAGGAGATCCAGCTGCTGACTCTCACTCGGACGGGGCACTTGCTTCTCCATAATGGCTAGCAAACAGGTAATATAGTCTCTTGTCGGCTCTTCCGGGCCTTGCGTACGCGTATTGACCTCAGCGGCTAGCCGCTGTTGGTACTGCTTGTTCTGTACCATCGCCGCGCGTGACGTAGGAAATCATCCCACGTCCGCCACTTCCTGCGATGTAGCCTGTACCATATCGTCGCGGTTCCTTTGAAGAGCTCGGACAATGATGAAAGCAATTCTTCGAGAGGTGCGACAACTGGCGGCAGTCTTCCAATCTTGTCAGAAAAGCATCTATGCTCTGACATTTTTCTCCGGAAAATGAAATATTCCATTTCCGAACAACTTGCCCGATGTCTCTTCCACTTGTAGACATGCTGGGCTGTGTCCAGTCCTCGTGGTTATCCGCATTCCTCTCAGCCTGCTGCCTATTACCGGCGTAGCTGGTATTCTCCCCCCTCCAGCCGCTGCATGGGATACCCATCCGCGGCTGTCTGGAAGGAGCAGGCTGTTGTGGCAGAGTAGTGTTTGCCTTCTGCTCTGGCTCGTATTCATGCTGCGTGAACGTATCTTAGAAGTCTACATGCCGATGTCCGTCGATATACGTGCTCGTTGCCGGGGCTTTCGTCCTGGTTTCTTCGTATGCTGCCGATTGTTCTTTCAAACGCCGTATATCACCAAATATGTGCGCGAGCATCCTTCCGAATTCTCTAGGCACATATAATGTTTCTCCGTGTGCGCCTACGAGAGGTAACATTGTGCTTTCTCGTGTTTGCCCTGTACTATTCTGGGCGGCGTCGTCTCCATCGTTTCGATTCATCTGCTCCGTGTTGATTTGCTCCGTTCGATCCGTTCGATTGGGTGATTGATCTTCATGGACTTGTTGGTTAGCTGCTGATTCGTCATCCAAGTATTGCAGCTCTATGTCCTTGTTATCCAATAAGCTAAGAAGTAACTCGCTCCCGTCGCATTTGGTCTGTATTGCTTCTGCAATAAGGGTTTGTCGGAGCTGTCTTCTGCGGGCTTGCGCAGCTTCTTCGTCATCATCCTGGATGAAATCTGCTGCTATATATTTTCCAAGCATCTATTGTATCAACCTTTGGACTCTGTTTGTTTGCGTTCCATCTAGTCTCAATTCTAACTTTATTAAATTTTCGTGAAGTTCATTCAAATTCTGCTCGAAGACCCATTGCTCGATGTCGCTGATCGTATTTTCGTTTGACTGCGCTGTATCCATTTTGTTTTGCTATATTCTTTTCTGCACGCTCGAGTACTAACTTTCACTTACGTTTTGGGTATCCACACAATTAAAAAAAATTATATTCGTAAGATAATGTTTATATTTAATCAGAAATGTGTGATTGTTTGAAATTAAAATACCCACCGAGATTTCAACTTTTATTTAAATTATTTATAAATAAATATTTTCGTTCGCTTTATATTATTAGATTTCCTATTCAGTAAATCGAGTTTAAATTTTCATAAATGAACTCAAACTTTAACTCTCAAAACACTTTATACATTTGTTTTTAGTCAAGTGTTGTGAAGGTTATCCAGTATTTTTCAAAATTCCCTTATTAAAATTATTCCGCTTTCACAATATATGTAGTGCAAAGAGAAAAGAAAGATTTGTTTTTGATTTTATACTCTTCCGTGACACTAAAATGCGATTATTTAATTAAATCCGTATTAATAATTTAATTATTAAATAATAAAAAATTAATATACATTTATCCTCCATACAATAACGAATAGTTATTGTTATTAAATCGCAAAATTTTGATCTATAAAATTCTGTAACTTTCTTTCCTACTAAAATCAATTAGTAGAAAGAAATTTTGTTATCAACAAAAATTCACTGTTATTAATAAAAAAAACAATCAATGTTATTGTGCTAGTTTATTAAAAAAAAAATTTTAATGTTATGTTAATTTATACGAAGAGATCACTGTGACTGTGTTAATTTATCTATAAAAATAAATTACCATGTCAAAACATTAATTTGTTCATTAGATAATTTTTCTTTCGATCTATTAAAATTCATAAAAGAAAATTTTGCAATTTTATTTATTTAAATATTTTATTTCTCAACATTCATGCAAAATAGTGTCACCACCATTTATCAATAACATTTCTATTTTCTTCTGGTTATTCTAGTAATATTATTAATATACATCGTTAATGTACAGTTTTATATGTGTATTTCGTCTAATCATATTCAAGCATACGTATATATTCGTATCACACACATACGCCCTCGACCTGTTAAATATATATATATATATATATATTTATATACAGATTGTATATAATTGTATGTTCATGAAATTAGAAATATTATTTCATTTCGACTCGATTTACTTTAAGTTAAAATCCCGTGTATTGTCTCGAGCGCGCAATGTTTACGTTCGGCGGGACTATTTCTCTTGGCGCGCTTGTTTGGGTTCACACGATCTCTCGCGCCCGGCGCGCTTGTTATTGTTTGCGCGGCTATACTTGCCGTGCCGTGTATGTCCTTGCGCGTCGTCGGCTTCTGCCGCGCGCGCTATTCCGTATCCTACTAGAATATATTTTCTAATATATTCCTTACTTTTTGGTGACGTTTCACCACGTTGCCAAATTCTATTCTAATGCTACTATCTCCGTGGGTTTCTAAAAGTTGGGATAATACTTCGCGTATTATTTCTTCGCCGCGCGAGGATATATGTTAAATTGCCGGCTTCGGCCGGACTTACCTTTGCTTCCTCCTGCTGCGGCTTCTCTTCGCCGAGATACACGCCCTGAAAACGAGCGCGAAATCCCGAGGAAGAAAGGCAAAGGGTATCTTTTAAATCTGTTCGTTAAGCTAAAGTGCAAAGACTCGAATTTATCTCGTAACGATTCGGGGAACTTGGCTGTGTAATCGACTAAGGGAAATAATAAATATTCGTGACTTAAAGGAAAATAAAAGAGAAAGAATGCACAATTAGTATACGCGCGCAGGTCGTTACAAAACTATCAGACACACATTTACGCTCGGCGACGACGTACGGAGGGAGTGAGAAAAGAATACGACGGAAGTCGGGTAGCCGCTGCTACCGTCTCGTACTAGGTAAGGTAAACGCGATCCTTGGATGTCCGCTCGCACGCACTATTCGCACTTATAAATTCTATACATTATCGCTTACCGGGCTGGCCAGCCATCCTTTCTACGCGCGGTTATCCCTTGCAGACAGATATCCCAGAAGCAGGCCTCAGTCGCCTAGATCACTCTGGCCTCTCGGTGATCCGGCGAAGTTCGTCGTCCCGAAGTGGAATCTTCCCTCCTTGGCAGTAGTGATCGGGGCGATCTTTTCACTTCCGTCTCACTTGGGTTTTCCTACACACGCGCTTCTCTATGCGCACGAACTTATTACCGGCTTCCTTTCGACGCGAGGAGGTCCGACTCTCTCGATAGCTATACGCACTCCCTCTAATTTTTCGCGGTGCTCCCTCTCTCTCTCTCGCGCCACCTCACATGCACACCCATATGCACACACATGCCCCGCGCGCTCCCTTCAAGGAGCAGACGATCGGCGTTACTCGCCGATTCTTTTTCACGCGATAATTTTTCTCGCCCGCTACGGTGGGCTACGCTTTGATGTTGGATTTAAGTAAATGGTTTCTTCAATTTTCAAGTCTGAAAAGTGGAGTTATAATTGTTTTCAAATCACTTATTACTGAAGAGATCAATTTTTTATCAATTTTATCTTTTTGTTACCCAAAAGAAAAACCAAATCGTAAAATGAGCAAAATTTATTTAAATAAATAAGTTCTTCCACTATTGGATGATGAAAGGTAGATTGATAAAATGGAGGTGATTAGACGGGTAAAATCAAGATATCCCAGTTTCAGGTTGGTGGACATGGTCATCAAAACTTCGCACAGTCACTTGCAAATTCTTTCTATGGGTAGATTTTGTATACCAATCGAGAGAATTCTTTGGGCAAAAGGATTGATCCATAAATTGTGGCGATTTTTGAGGTTAAAATTTTTTTCACTTTTTTTTGTAATGGTAATTTCTTGAGAATGGTTCTATATATCTGAATGGAATGTATAGTATTCTAAAGAGAATTAAATTACCTATATTTTAGAAAAAAATTATTTAGCTGCCACGGTTCTTTTGTTATTAACAAAAACGTAAAAATTGAAAAAAAATGAGTTTTGTATGTTTAACCATTACGAGAGAAAAATTGTCTTATTCGCTTCAAAATTCTTTGTGGAGGTAGATTATTGATAGTTCTCGGCTGAGTTTTTTGGGAAAAATGATTGGTTCATAAATTTTTTTATGTTGACCCAATGTACGATGTGATACCGTTGACCGTGGCCTTGAAGAAGAAGAGTTTTTTGAAGAATAGTCCTCTATCACAATTCGTATTTGCGATTGTTTTCGATTTTGAACATTTATACAAGAATTAATAGTTACTTGTTGCATTATTTCGCGTCAGTAGCCTATTCCGGTTTCTATATTATAATTAGGTTTAGTTGACGGAAGTGGGAGTTTAGTAGGTATAGTCGCTCCAGGCTCATCGACGCTAGATTGTTTACAACGGAATCGAAAAGGCTGGATCGACGGAGCCCTACAAACAGGGTCGATGCAGGGCCCGCATTCCCCTCCCCCAAAGTTGCAGTTATGTCTGTAATAAGTTGTGGGGATGTAATGAGACAGGTAGTGTAGCACGCGGTGGAGAAGGTGGTAGGGAGGGCTCTTGACCATTTCAAAATAACGTAAATTCTGAAGGAATTTTTGGTTAAAAACTGGTGGGGGGTGGTGGGGTGGAAGTGGGGAGGAGTGGTAGGGGTGGGTTGGGAAAAATTCTCACTAAAACTGTATAATATAGGGAGATATATACGAGGAACAGAAAGATACAGGATGCTTTCCATTTGATCGTACCGTTTCCAGGAAACATTTCGTTCCTCATGGATTGAATTTGTATGAGGGTACATTGTGACGACAAAAATGATGGCCAGAAATAGCCATGAAATGAAGTTTTCAACTTTTATGTTAAAGTTCATGTAAGAATTGTGGACATTGTAAGAGGTAGTGGCTAAATAGTGGTCAAAAAGAGCCAAAAATAGCCAAAAATGACGATTTTTTACTTTAAGGTTGGGTTGAACAACTTTAAAAAGTCTGAAAAAAATTAAAGAATTCATTTTTTCACATAAAATAATTGTGCACATGTTTTTCGAGAAGTTAGTGGCTAAATAGTGGCCAAAAATATCCAAAAATTGCCATAAAATGACGTTTTTCGACTTTTAGGTTGGGTTAAACCACTTGAAAAAATCTGAAAAAATTCCAAAATACAGTTTCTACAAAAATAAACAACCACTATTTGATTTGAAATTTTCAAAATTTTTGTTGGCCATGTTATTTACTAGATATGGTTTCGAAAAATTTTTGTATAATAACGTATAATTTTTTGTATAATCTCAAATATTTTCAAAGCTTGGTTTCCCTTAGAAGCCGTGTAAAAATAATAAATACGAAAAAATCGGTTTTTTGAGGTTATGGCCTCATAATAGGGTCCTAAATGAGGTGACTAATGTAGCCATACCTAATATTTTTTAGATATTTTCTAGTTTTTCTAGTCAAATTTTTAATCCGGGAGGGAAGGCATTTAACCTATCTTAATGGGGTATACCCTTTAACTTGTCGATTAGAAAAATTTTACACATGAAAAAACTCGTACTAAAAAAAGACTCTAATCAACCAATCAACCTTATGTATACTAGTTATTTTTCTAATCTTTCGACAAACATAATTTCATTATAGAGAGACATAAAGTCCTTGTAGTCTATGTAATAAAGTATTAATTACACAGCCACACAAAAAAAAGAAAGTGGTCAAACCCAGAGCACTGACTATCATATTCTTATGTATTTTG
>JAWWEQ010050310.1:0-11806 GCA_035583055.1 Torymus tubicola
CATCGGGAGCCAATAATTAGTCATTTCTCTTGGCTATTTACTGAGATTGTGCCCCATTTTTAATAGTCAAATTTCTATAGTCGAACAAGCTTATTCTTTTTGTCTCGATGGAAATCAAGTCGGTCTTCCCTATAATAAACCACATTACTAATTAACCACAGTAAATTCATAGAGAAGGTATCAATAGAAGAACGTTTTGTCCATAAAAATATAAAAATATAAATAACACCTGGTTTTTGTTTAGCTTATAGAATTTTATAGATCTATATAAATGAAAAACCAACAATATAATTAAATTAGTAAAGAGCTTTTCTTTCTCAATTGAAAAAAGTTTGGTAGTTTATAGAATTAGTGACATTTTCATCTCCAAAATCGAGTAAAGCGTCAGTTATCTCTTCTCTCCTGTAATCTGGGATGACTATATATACATATATATACTTAAACACGCGTGCACGCACAGCATCTAATTTCGCGCGTACGTACAAACGAATTCTGATTTACACGTACGCCCGCGAAACTACAAATTATCTCAAAGTGTTCTCGGGTCGCTAACACCACTCTGACTGCAGTGTGTGAGGAAGCTGGCAAAGTTTCACGTTGATTAATACTGTGCCAGCCTTGACACTCGACGATAATTTAATTTGTTTCCGACAGAATCGATGACGATCTGTAAATTGTTTTGAGTAACTTGCAAACGGTAATCGTCGACCTTCTCACTGAGTTCAACTACAGTATCTGCTAAGCCCAAATATCTTGCTTAAAGTAATACAAATTTGTCTTTATTTTATATGTTTCTAGTTATTCGAATCAATTACTTAAAAAATTTACTATCTCCATAAAACTGTTTTTGATAGTAACTTGTATTCCACTAAGAATTCAGTGAAAATTGCTTTTATCTGCAGTTTAACAATCTACTAAAACAGCAGTGACTTTTCGATATTTTTCAATAAACTTTGTGGTAAACCGACCAGAACAGTAATAATTTGTTTTTTTAATCGTACTTTATTGATTTGTCAATGGAAATATAATATAATAGAAGATTAAAAATAAATTTTCGAAATTGTAACAGCAATGTTTCACTGCTAGATATTTCAATACTTATCATCGCACCTTTAAATAGTAAACATTCACTATTTCACTGTTTCCTAATTTTCATTTATTGAATAAGTCAAAATATACTGCATTTTAGTCAAATTTGACTGATTTTTTTTTAGAAAATAAGCTTTGAGAATCAAGTTTTATTTTATTGAGTTATATTTGAAAAATTATGATTTTTTTCAAATACAGCTTTTTTTATTCTGACTTATTAGTGAAATTATGTTTTTTTATATTGTTTGATAAAAATATAGCTTTAGAATACTGCAATTTTCAATTTTCCGTAGGATATTCAATAATATGAATTCTTATTTTCAGATAATCATACTAAAAATTTTAATTATTCTCTTGGTTTTTGCTTATTAAATGTTTTATAACTTTCCAGCCTGGAGAAAAAACAAGTAAAAACGAAGGCTCTCTGTTTTGCGTTCACTTCTACGTGTTAAGAGTTTTGTAATGGCAAATTGTAATTTTAAATAGAATTGATTTAATGATATTTTGAAATTCGTGGTTCGTAGAATACCTTAGAGACTATGACGTAGAACTGAAGTAAATTGACGGTGTCTACGAAAACTATCACTTCTCAACAAAGCGCGGCGGATAAAATTACTTTTTAATGTGTTCTTTTCTCTCCAACGCTCCCTTCCTTTAATTAAACAGAAATAATAGTTTTTGTCAGTATACATCGAAGTGTATTTTTTTCACTGCAAATAGTTCAGGAGTGATAGTCGTCGTAAGCTCCGTTGAAATAAGAAAGCCTGAAAAAATGTGTGATGAGTCGGGTGCAAACTTAGGGGTCTGCAGTTTGAACTTAAGACCATGACAGATGTATCGCCAGGTAGTTGTTCTTTAGCTGACACTTCATTACGACACTTCCTTACGACAAATAATTTAAGACACTTCATTACGACAAATAATGAGACACGTGTCCCAGAATTTTTCTGAATGGGCCTTTTGTTCCGAGATTCAAGCTATTTTATGTCTAAAATGAACTATTTTTGATGAAAATGAGGTTCCTTTCTTTAGTCATAGCTTAATGAATATTTGGGTTGTGTCTATAGAATAAAAGATGTATAAATGGAAAAAATCTTTAATTTAAGCTTTGTCTCGTTAAAAAATGACAATTTTTCAAAAAATTAATGGCAATAAAAAATAGAGTAAATTAGATTAGATTACTCGAGGGGACCATAACGGTGCAGCGCCCTTAGCCTGTCAGCCATTGTACGCTATTCCCTTCCAACCTCGGGGCATGCATTAAGCGAGGTCCATTGCAAAGCAGTCGTCCAGAAGCCACTTAATACTGTACTCCCTGATCTCTACCGGTGTGGCTACCGCACGGCCAAACCACTTCCGGTGTCTCCCAATGTGGGACACTCACAGATCACATGGATTGGCGTTTCCTCGCAATCCTCCTCGAATCTGTTGCAGTATAAGTTCCATTACCTTTCTGAGTTGCCACCTGCCGAGGAAAAGCGCCTCGTTGCCCCATCGGTCGCCCGTTACGCCCCGTAGGGCCTTGGATTTGCTACAGCCCACGGTGGCAAGCCAGTCTACCTCACGTCGGTTCTTGATGAATGCCACAATCCTGTTCCGGCCTTCTTGCGTTGGCATACCAGCTTGCCGTCTAACGTGGCCGAAAATACGACTCCCTAACTTAGCAAATGCATCCACTTTCTCATTCCCCTTCCACCCTGAGTGACCCGGGATCCAAGTAAGATTGAGATTATTGCCCTCACCAAGAACATTCAGCGAGGCCTTGGTCTCCATTACCAACTTCGAGCTCGTAACCGATCTCCCAATGGCTCTCAGTGCCGCCTGGCTATCCGAGCTGATCCAAATTATCTTGTTTGTCTTGCCAGCCCTTATTGCTTCATCTGCGCATAGCTTAATGGCGAGAACCTCAGCTTGGAAAACTGTGTTGTAGCTTTCCATCCTTAAGCAGAAGCTGTCCTCGTGTCTAGGTTCACAGAAGCAAGCTCCCACCCCCTCTCTTGTCTTTGACCCGTCGGTGAACCAAATCTCTCCGTGCTTTAGTCTATGCTTCATCCACCTCTCCTTCTCTGGAATGTAGATTTAAATCTCCTACTGCTCACCGAGAGAGGTGTAATTCTATCCTGGGATTCTTTCCACTGTTCCCTCAGTGCTCCGCCAAATGCAGCTCATGCCGCGTGCTATTCGTTTTCCACATATAAACGCAGCCTAGTCGATTTGCCATATTCATCGCTTCGGGCTTGATGTGCAGCGCCAGAGACGGTAGGCTCAGCATGGCCCTCCTGGCAGTGCAGGGAGTACTCTTCCTTGTGTCCGTTATGCCCCTCAAGAAGAGCGTCTGCACCTGGTCCAGCCGCACACAGTCCGTACTCCTTAAAGTTCTGCCCCACCAAACTACCGAGGCGAAGGTTAATCTCGGCACAATTATAGCGGTGGAGATCCACTGCATCTGCAGTGGACCCACACCCCATCTTGCGCCCAACGCTCCACGGCACTGCCAGAAAGTCACAATTGCCTTTCTGCACTTCTCTTCAAGATGCCTTCGCCAGAGTAACTTCCTATCAAGGATACCTCCCAGGTATTTGGTTTCCTCTGCGAAAGGCATCTCAAACCTACCCACGTTCA
Source organism: Torymus tubicola (assembly GCA_035583055.1). NCBI lineage: Eukaryota > Metazoa > Arthropoda > Insecta > Hymenoptera > Torymidae > Torymus > Torymus tubicola. The sequence continues at coordinate 3,712 of JAWWEQ010050310.1, forward strand.
TCATCCTCAGCGCTCTGGTTTTGTAGCGCCTCGTAAAGACGAGGGTCCCTAAGAACCTCTTCAAAAACACCTCTCGCTAGGATAGCTATATCATTCACATATCTTACGCCTTAGCCCCCCATCTCATTTAGCACTCGTAGAAGACTGTTCACTACCAGGCTCCACAAAAGGGGAGACAAAACCTGTCCTTAAGGGCAACCTTCGGAGGCTCTCTCGCCTATCGAGTGTCCCAGCCAGAAGGTCGGTAATTTCCTGTTTTCTGAAGAGCTCATGATCCAATCAATGATGCCCTTGGGAATTCCAGGGTTCTTGCACCAGCGCTATAGCAGGGCATGTGTGCCTGACAGACATACACCTGGTTATAACCACCGAGGCGCTTTTACTGTGATGTAAGTTAATTTGCAGGATGTCTACTCGTGTTTCAGACATTTCACTGCTGATTCGCTCCTACTTCATCCTGTTCCCCTATCGCGTCATCTCCTTCCGGGTTCTTTGAGGACCACCTGAAGGTGATCTCGCTCGTCCCCAGGAAGGGAAGGGGAGGAGAAGGCTTTCCCAACAACAAGCCTGCCTCCTCTGGCCTGTAATACTCCCAGTGTCGCCTCGTCGACGCCTAGACAGAGGAGGCATCCTAGGTCCCACTGCGTGCACTGACGCACCTTCCACTTCGTCGTGTCAAGCTCCGATTTCTGACACCACAGGAGCTTGACTAACAGAGGGGTTTCCCTTCTTGGCGGCGGTACCAGCACCGTCACATTAACTCTTCTGATTAGTTCGTCAGGGAGCTGACTATCCTCGCCTGAGATCCATTTTCATATCTAATGGACGGTACTGCCTCTCGCAGCCACCTGCCCAACTGTTCATCATTGCAGATGAAGGTTCCCACCCCTTCCTTCACGTAAGTGTCCCTGAATCATGGAACGAAATCCTCGTCTGGAATCTCCACGATTTTGTCCATCACCGCACCTTTGAGATAATCGAAGATCTTCAACTCCATCCTCTTGCCAATAACTTCCCCAAAGGTCACTAGAACCCTAGGTAAGTTGGCGGAGATTACGGGTCAGCCTGACGGGTACTAGCCTCCGCTCTTCTCGAAGAAGGAGGAGGAGGCGGGGTATCTCCGCTTCCGCCTTCTTCTTCTCCTCAATATACGCCGCCCAGCGTATACGCCTCTGGTGTGCGCTGGACGTCCCCGATAATTTGTTTTCCACTTCCTTGGGAACGGGCCCCTGGTACGAGCAGCTAGGAAAATAAAGGTCCACCGCTGCCGAGTCCCGCATGCGGCGGTAAGGCGACTAACTTACTCAGAGGTTGCGCCAGGTGCTTCTAAGGCTTCGTTAGAGACCCTCCATTACCCCAAGGGCCACGAATCTACATCAGCACAGATCGCTTAACACATTCAGATCAGGGGGTGTACGATCCGGGCCGGGACTTACCTACACTTTCACTCGCTGGGACAAGACCCTGTTACGGAGCCTCCCACATGCCAGGACAATCCGTTTATAGGGAACCAAGATATGAGATTCACTCTCACATTCAAACAGCCCAGCCTAGCTCGTGACCTCTCGCGCAGACTATGCCTCCCCACCGGTCCACCCGAGTGTCCTACTAACGTAAACCCCCCGCGTGGCACGCAACAAGGTCTTGCAGCCCCTAAGGGAGGAAAAATAGAGTAATCAGATAACTTAAAATACCACTCATTAAATACTTTTAAAATATGAGTAATGTTTAGTCATTATCTTACCCTATTTTCGATTGCCTTTAACTTTTTGGAAAATTAACATTTTTTAACGAGCATTTTGCCCAAATATTCGTTATGCTATAACTATAGAAAGGAACCTCATTTTCATAAAAAATAGTTCATTTTATACATAAAATAGCTTGAAGCTCAGAAAAAAAGGCCCATTCAGAAAAATCCTGAGATACGTGTCTCATTATTTGTGGCAAAGAAGTGCCGTCTATAATTTCAACTAATTTCAGAATCCGCATCCCTGGTGTTCCCCTTGTCAGTTGGTTGCTCATACGATGTCCAAACATCGATGGAAATATTCGTAACGGTATATATTTGCGTGGAAAGCAAACTATATTTATAAATTACTATTATTTTTGGCGTCCATATTATATCTGCTATCTTGAATTTGCAAAATCTCATGTCAAGTTCGTAAACAGTTACTCGAATACCATCTTATACAAATTTTTATAGAAATTGAAAAAGAAAAAATTGTTTCACAATAGTGTATTACGCATCTAGGGAGGAAAAGTAAATAATGTGCCACAGATCGCATGAAAATTGACAATCATGCGATCTGAGGTATTCTTTATTTCGTCTCGTGGTGCGTATTCTATTTTTTTGACTAGCGAGGTCGAAAATATAACCTTCGTAATCAAACGCCGAGAGCAAAAGTAGTACTTTCAGCCTGCTAAGCAAAAAAAAAATTTTTGCTCTTATGCGCCATATTATAATTTTAATTTCAAATAATTTAATAGTTTTTTTACCATTGAATAATTGACGTACTGATTTTCAACTTCATCAAATATATTTTAAGAATTCTGTAAGAACGCATTTTATTTTTGTGGTTCTCTAACAATATAAACCTTTATGATAAGTATAAAACTATTACCTGTATTATACTTATGTGCACTAGGTACATTATATAATAATTTTATGAAAAGTATGTAGAATATTTTCTATTTACATTTTTAGATGATTATTATTTGTTAATAAATAAAAGTTAAAAAATAAGACTTTTTCATTCTATTATTATTTCGATATTTTCCCTTGAATGTCTAAAAAATATTGTGTTAGGCATATCTTTTATATCGTCACTGCCTTTGATAACGAGACATAAACCCAAATAGTTTTGAAAAATTGAATTTTTGCATTCAGAAAACATTCAGGCACATAAAAAGCTCATATATTCACTTTTTGAAAATCTAAATTTCTCGGCTGTACTTCAATATAGCTTGATTATAGAGTGATTTTAAATTAATTTTTGTTTTCAGGTCAATTTTTGAGGTTTTCGAAATATCAGAAATTTCTACAATACATGAATTTTTGTGTAGAAAATGTTCAATTTTGTTGTATTTTCTAAAAGTAATCATATAGCTTAAAAAAATCAGTTTATTCAGTGGTGGCGGGAGAAAAGGTGAGGAGAGGGGACCTAAAAATATTAAATGAAAATAGAAAAATATTCCTCAAACAGAAGCAATTCACCTATCTTAATAGAAATACCCATTAATTATCAATGCAATGATATCATTAAAAATAAAACTTTGCGTAGAGTGCTTTCATCACATAAAGTAAAATTTTCTTTCTGTGTGTGAGTACAGTGTTAGCGAAGCTTACGAGCAGCTTCATCTACTTGATCCAGAATGCAAGATCATGTGTAGGATCATCACGTTGTTTTTATTTAAAACTAATATATTCTTTAAATTTTCCTTTCGTAAAATTCAATTATTTAGTTCATTATATTTCCATTTTTTAGAGCTAAAAAAACTTTATGCCAAATATCAATTTCATTTCATTTTATAGTATTATTATAAATTTTAATAACAAGTAGTATCATTGGTTCATAACATTGAATTTGATATTTTAATGACTTTATTATTATTTTTAAAATTAGTTGACTACATTCTATCTCTAATAATTCGAAGAGATCTTCTCTAAACTTCAATCAAATCTTCTCTAATTTTAGATCTACTACTATATTTAACAAAGTATAGAATTAGTTTGGACTTAACCCAATAATTTTGTAACATCAGAAAGTCTACTGGCATCTTGCAAAATATACTTAGGACATATTAGTACATTACGATACAAGTGCGCAAAGTAGGTAATTCCCGCACGAGCGGAGTTTGTGAATGAGTGCAGGTACACCAACGCAGCGCACTTGTATCGTATACTATTTTTCCTATCAAGTCTCGTAAAGTTCGAGACTGAACACGCACCTACGTGCGCAAACCACCACTGCCCCACGTGCGGAGACGAGCGTATAGAAAAGAAGCTGAGCGTGCCGGAACGATTCGTAATTTCACACGAAAATGCGTGTGCAAAATCGAACTTTGCACACGATAATAGGAAAAATTATTTTATTTTAAATAGTAACTCAATTCTATCTTCACTCTACAGTTTGGAATGATGTAATGTTACAGTTACTTCTATTACATTTAGCAAAAATTCAAAAGACCTACGTTAAGTTTGATTATGTATTAGTAGATTTGCTGATATTTATGTACGTGCTAAAGGTATAGTTGATTTTATATTTTATATTTTAATGTATACGCGATTAATAAATAAGATATTTTTTAGCTTAATCAAAATCAAAATCAAAAACAATGAAAAGATTGAAGAAATAAAGGTTATTACAAATTATTTTGTGGAATTTTATATAGGTCGACAAACAAATCACGGTGTAGCTATAAAAATCGTATTTCGATATTGTATGACTACAGATAAAAAATATTCTTTATTTTTTTTTCAATTATATTTAGGGATTTGATTACATATTCAATGTTGATGTCTATGATTTTCATAAATATATTGCATGAATAGAATTAAAGAATTTATTTTCAGATAAAGAAATTCAACGAATATATTATTTAATTCTATTTGACAATTATTACATATTAAAGCTACTCGTCAAATGTAAGATTAGATTATATTTAGATTTTTACTGGGGCAAACAATGTAGTAATCCGACGTACTGTTTTGGTAAAAGAGAGAAAAAGAAAAAAAAATTCGTCGGTTTATCGGTAAAATACGATCTGCACACGAGTTAGTTCTGCTCTAATAACCAATTATAATAATTTCGCTATTAAAATGATAAATAAATGTCGAAACGACACACGATTCACTGAGATTTGACATATTGTGTCAAGTAAATTTGTGAATCGCATTTCGCTGGGACTTTCGAATTCTGCGCGAAAGTCGTCCAAAGATCGAAGCTGCGAAATCGCACTATTTGTAAATGCCAAATTGAGTTGTCCTCTACCTCTCTTTCCCATTCTCTCCCTCGCTCGCTTACTCTCGCGGTTCTAAAAAAGTAGCTCAGATTGTTTCCAATGATATCGTACTTATCCATTTTATATTGTTTTCTAAATTTGTTTAATAAACATTGTTTAATAACATCTTGATTTTGCATCCTTTCTTAACGTTCTCTGCCTTCAAATATTGTTATATATATTGCAGATAAAGTGCATTACCGCTTGGCCGATACCTTTGCAAATAAGTATTATGCTATTGTCAACATAATACTATTACCATTTATTACAGTAAGCCGACATAAAAAATTCGTTACTATATACATACACAAAAAACACGCGTACACACGTGCCGCGCAAAAACACATGCTGTTAATTAACTTTAAAAAATTCTAAATTATTTTGGTACCATTATTCGAGATGGTTAGAGTACCACCTTGAAATGCTGTAAATTGACTGCTGGCACTTTTGATGTGAAAATTGAAAATCCGTATCAATCAAAAGAATAAAAAAAACTCTTTCTTAAAAAGTATTAAGATTTAATCTGTCCACCTAAAAATAAATTTGTTAGTCAAATGCCTTCAATACATTTATATTTGTATTATCGAAAACAATATTAAATCTGTAATTAAAGTAAATATAATTGAAAAAGAATAAATGTAATATTATTGAAATTAAAGAATAAAAAAGATAAAATCAAAATTCGATTTTTATACTCCTTTATTTCTTTGTTTTCAACCTATCTGAAAATTCCATACGTAGATTGTAATAATTTTTATTTTTTACGACTGTCAAATTTCATTTAAAAATATTGATTTTCATTGTGCGAAAAGTACTTTAAAAACTCAGAAATCGATTCTTTTGATATTAAATAATTGTAAAAGTGGAGTTTCAATCTATTATTCTAATTACATTTAGTAGATTGTGTAAAATGGATACATACGTACGATTCTATATAAAAAGTTTCTATTAATTCACATAAACAACAAAAAAAGAACTTTTCCTTTGAAATCAATGTTCTCTCAAAGACAATCAATGAACGAGAGTAATCGCACTGATGATTAGCCAATATTATATTTTCACAGAAGGTTCTTGAAATCTGATGATCTTGTACAAAGTTGGGTACATTTTAAATTGCAAAAAAATCTATATTTTCATCAAGCATTGCCTATAACTGAATATGCCTTGAAAAATAAGGAAATAAATGCATAAAGTAATTAAAGCTTTGTATTATAAATTATTAAGATTTATCATTTTTTTTACAAAATGGCACTACCATACTAACAAGAACAATTTTTTTCCACCCCATCATGGATTCGACCAAACTTTCTGTCATTTTTTTTTTGCCAAGCCCCAAAGATCGTGTACACAAACACTTACTCTTAAGTAAAACAAACAATAAATTGTGAATTAGGTAATTGAGAAGCATGCACGCTTTATAATAATACACACTTCCATTAGGAAAAAAGACTATTGAAGTTGCTTACAACTAGTTTAATAAAATTGATTATAGTTATTAACGTGAAACATGTACTGTTTGAACACGCCAGTGATTTGAAAGCTTGACGAACGCATTTTGATCGGTTTAATTGAAAGCACAACTCTCGCATTTTGTAGGAACGGCATGTGTGTAATACCGGGAGCATGCCCCTATCAGATACGCCAGTCGCGCGGGAATTCGCGGAGGCAATAGATTTTCAATGTACGACATTGGCGAGTGCGCGATGGCGTGGCAAGGGGTGGGGTAGGAGGGGGTCAAGAGCACGCGCTGACGCTCGGGCGCGCGGCTAAAGTAAGCTCCAAAGAGCCATTCATGGCTTGACGGTTCCAATTAACACTAAATCCGTTAAAAACGCATGTGCCGGCCGAGCCTAGATCTTTAATTAATCACGCTCTTCTAATTTGTTCTCGTTACAGCCTTTCGACATCCGCCGGGGAATTTTCAATTACGCAGGCGTCTGTATTCATTTGCTTTGCCTGCGCGTCACGCGCGAGATTTCACGGGACTTTCCCGCTCGCGCTTTCCTTCTCTGCTCGCCTACTGTACTCGCATACCCTTTATCCTCGCAACTTATCTGGCGCCGTGTCGTCTTCGCTCTTGTCTGCCTGCTTTATTTCGTTCGTTACTTGGCCGCGCGCACGAACGTGTGTAATTCGGAGTGAAGTACGATTTCATCGATGTCCCCGGGCAAATGGGTTCGGGCATGACAAAGAGCTTCATCTAAATTTTCAAAAGCTACGGAAACTAACTGGATTTGCATTGGAAATTCGTTCAACTTGCATTTTCCTCAAACCTGTTTAAATTCTATGGAGTTTTCACTAAAAAGCTCCTACCAACAAGTATTTCGTATCATGAAATAATACAATATATTAATCAATATTTATTTATTATCTTACGTGTTTCCTACATAAGTAGTACTCTTTCACAATTGGAAATATTATTCGTTCTCTCGACTGATATTTAAGATGATACAATATCTGATCATTTTTTCATACCGGTAACCATGTTTTTCATAATAGCTTCAGCATTTAGATACACCGTCGAATAGAACTACTAGAACAAGGCCAAACTATTTACGTCCCCTAACTAGTCAAAGTCCATCAAACTGAATAATAATTTAATCCAAAAGTAAGTGTAATAACCGATGATTTTCTGATTACGCGGTTAAACGCATGTATATAAGTAAATGATTATAAAGTATCTAATAAATAAAAATTATCAATACATGTCCATATTTAGCTCATAATTTCAATGAATTCTATTTTTTTGAAGGGTGTACACGAAATTTTAGATCTTCGTACAATATATTTAACTTTGTTTAAACTCCAGGTACTTTTAAATAAAATATTTTCTAACGTAAAGATTTTCAAACGCGTGAAATATTGTAATATGTAAGAGAGTATATTTTATTGATTATCCTGGAGTCATTGCGAACTATCCTATTTAATAATCTTGAACTGCATAATCCAACTTCGAATAGTTCAGAAATTTAACTCGGTTTTTCGATTTTACTGGTAGGAGTATTTTAATGATAATGTCCCTGGTGGAAATCCAAAACATTTTTTACCCAATAACTGACTATTTATTTTAGACTTGGCCATAAAATAGGCACTT
>JAWWEQ010050311.1:0-11805 GCA_035583055.1 Torymus tubicola
TCATATAATACTTAATCACTCTCAGGATCAGTCACTCTCGTTTGAGCGACCCCCCCCCCCCCCTCTTATCATTCCATTTCTATGGCAAGTATATTTATATCTTTTTAGCGTAACAGAAAAGCGTTCTATGCCGACTTTCTTATAGGGATGATCAATTATGATTTTTGCTCTCGGTTCTGTTTTTATGGTGTTTATTGCGCAATAAGTAAAGATATTGCAATTACACGTTTTTGCACATTTTGGATGACTTGCTACTAGCGCTAATATATCAACTGGCATTCAATAGAATTTTTTTTTCTTTTGAAATAGTGAAAGTAGATGTGGAAACCATGAATTTTTTTTAAGAAAGGTTTTTCGACCATCATTGACGGCAAAATACTTAATTATATTTTCATTGATTGTTTGACATACATGTCAACACAAGTTTAAGTCAATACACGTAATATAGATAGGACGTACATATAGAAAACATGTACACACACTGTAGACTTACACCCTCTATGGGCCATAGTAGTTGGTTTTCATATGGTCCGCCGTCCGACTGAACTAAATTTGTAAAACAAAAATATTCATTGACATATTAATTAAGTGTGCATGTTTTCTCGGAATGCAGAAATTCACTTTCAGTTTCAAACATAAAAAATTCAAAAAAATTTTGCTTGAATTATTTTTAGCTAATGTAATGTTTTATCACATTTAAAATCTCTCAAAGAAAGCATGTATAACTTCATTGAATTTTGAAACACTTCTAATTACTTACAGCATATGAATAAAATTGTGACATTACAACATATAATATACATCAAAATCTCTAGTAAATTTTAGAGTAAAACATTTTTAGACCCATACTTTTTTCGGTTATGAGGCTTACCTTGAATTCCTCTTATCTCAGCTCCAAAAAAAAATGCTGTTGAATGCCAGTTGATCTATTAGCGCTAATAGCAAGTTATCAAAAATATGCAAAAACGTGTAATTGCAATATCTTTACTTATTGCGCAATAAACACCATAAAAACGGAACAGAGAGCAAAAATCATAATTGATCATTAAAGTAGAAACGAAGAGCTTCATTTTGGTTTTTAAAAGAGGTTCCTAGATGCTCTAGGACCGAATTAATAGCGTTGTTACGTAAGACATGCAAAAACGCGTAAAATCAGCGTTCACGGATTTGATACCAAGAAAATTAAAAAATTTTTAAAAACTCAGAGCTGCGGTTCCATAACACGTAGAGACTTCGGTAATGGCTCATTTTAAAGGTTTTGATGGCTATTTTCATTACATTGTAAATATGAGACTATGTTCGAACCCTGAGTTGACTGGTACAAGGCAGAATAGTAACATACGTTAGCTGACAAAGAAGCGAAAATAGCGAAAATGGCCGATATTTGAGAGCTTCGAAAGGGTATTTAAAGGCTAATATATATATATCTTTATTTAAAGTCTTTTAAAATCATAATCACTTCTTGAAATCGCTTAGTAGATTTCTTCTATGCTGTTTGAAATCCTTTCTTGCTGATGGTTTGGTTAAGACGTCTGCTAGCTGTTGTCGTGTATTGACATATTCCAGCTCAAACTCCTTTTTCTTGTATTTCTCTCTAACGTAGTGGAATTTTACATCTATGTGTTTAGTTCTTCTGTGAAATACTGGATTTTTAATAAGCTTTATAGCGCTCTGGTTGTCCATGTAGAGAAATGTGGGTACTTGCTCCAGGTTGCATACTTCCTTGATAAGTTTCTTTAGCCACATGATCTCTCTCGATGTCTCACATGCAGGTATATATTCAGCATCGGTTGTAGAGAGTGCTACCGTTTACTGTCTACGAGAGATCCACGTTAGGATGCTCTTTCCCCAAGTAACAATGTATCCAGAAGTTGACCTCTGACCTTCTATCTCTCCAGCATAGTCAGAGTCACTGTAAGCATGCAGCTGATGATCTCCAGTTGCTCTAAAAATAAATTCTAAGTTAAGTGTACCTTTGAGGTATTTCAGTATCCTTTTTACTGCATTCCAATACAATTTGGAGGGTTTTTCCATGTATCTGCTGGCCCGATTGACCGCAAAAGTGATGTCTGGCCTTGTTCCAGTCGACAAATACATGAGACTGCCAATAGCTTCTCTGTAGAGAGCATTTGTTACATTGTTTTTGCTCTCTGAATGTATCTCTGTACATACCTCATTATTAGTGTCAGCAGATATGACAATCGAGTTGGCTTTATCCATATTAAATCTTATCAATACTCTTTTAGCATAGCTTGACTGATGGACAAAAAAGGAACCATCTTTCAAAGATTCTATTTGAAGTCCTAGGAACGTATCTGCATCTTGGTAAGTAATTTCAAACTCTTGCTCGAGTTCTTTTAGAAAACTGTCTACTACAGCCATGCTCTGTGCTGCTATCCGTCCATCATCAATATAAGTGCCTAGAATAAGTCTTTTTTCATTATTAGATGACACAAACATACATGTGTCTGCACTTGTTTCTATCAGATCATATTTTCTTAATAAATTATGTAACAGTTTACATACCCTTCCAGATCCATCAGAAAAACCTTGCGGCTGCTTCATATAAATTACCTCTTCTATGTCACCATTCAAGAAGGCAGTCTTGACATCAAACTGTTTTAACACCAACTTTTTTATTACAGCCAAGGCAAGTACCAATCTGATTGAGTTGAATCTGATTACAGGGCTGAATGTTTCCTTATAATCAATGCCTTCCTTCTGTAGAAAACCTTTTGCAACTAGTTGAGCTTTGTATCTCTGTATGTTGCCACTAGCATCCCTTTTGAGCTTATAAATCCAACGACTTTCCATGATGGTTTTCTATTCAGGTGGATCAGTCAGTGTCCAGATATGGTTTTTATTTAGAGAGGTTATCTCTTGTTGCATGGCATGACTCCACTCATCCACATCAGGTCCATTGGTAGCATCCCAAAATCTGAGTGGTTCCTGGATGTCTGCTACAAACACGTCTTTGATATGTGGATTTTCTGTATCATCGATGATCACATAGTCATCGAATCTAGCAGGTTTTCTACGCTCATGGGTTTTTCTTAATTCTCTTCTTAAATTTTCTTTTACATTTAATGGTGCAGCACGCAGATCTTCTTTGCTTCCGACAGGTACAGCAGGTAAGTTTTGTTCACCTATTATTTCATGTTCTCCTATTACAGGTAACTCTGGTACTTCTCTTCTTTCTTCTCTTGCAGGTAATTCTGGAGCTTCTCTTCTTTGATCTTCTACATTCTTGTCAGATTCATTTACATCGAAGTTTACAAGTAAGTTTAATATCAACTCATAATCTTGTTTACCTTTTTTATTATTTACATGTTCTGCTATTCCACTGAAGTTAACGTCTCTTGCGACTTCAATTTTGTTCGTATCAGGAAACCATATTCTGAAACCTTTAATGTTGTTTTCATATCCAACAAATAATCCTGGTCTACTTTTGTCATCTAGTTTTCTGCGTTTTTCTTTTGGTATATGTACATAAACCTTCTCTCCAAAGATATGGAGATTTTGTATGTTTGGCAATTTTCCAAACCAAACTTCATAAGCAGATTTGCTTTTAATTGTACTAGAACCTGTGCAGTTTAAAGTGTGTACAGCAGTATTAGCAGCTTCTGCCCAGAAATACTTTTCAAATCCTTTTGCAGCTAACATGGACCTTACTGCTTCTATCAACGTCTTGTTCTCTCTTTCAGCTGACCCATTCTGCTCCGGAGTATATGCCACTGTCCTCTGATATTCAATTCCATATTTTTTAAGCAAGTTCGAGACTGGTGCATTCACAAATTTCAGACCATTGTCTGTTCTTAGGATTTTAATTCCTTTGGGGCAATGCTTCTCATTTTTCTTAATGTAGTCTTCTAGACAGTTATAAACGTCCGACTTGGCAGCTATAAAATACAAGGTACGAAAATGAGAAAAATCATCCTTCAACAACAAGAAATATCTAGAACCTTTGATTGATTTTTTTTGCATTGGCTCATACAGATCTGCATGAATTATTTCTCCAATGCGTGTAGTTTTAGCTTCACTACTGGGAAACGGTAATCTGTGAGTCGTACCTATTGTACAGGCGTGACAAAAAGATTCCTCCGAATTCTTTACCTTGATATTCTCCTGATTCAAAACTTTCTTGACTCTTTCGTAGTTTTGATGCGCAAGCCTTTCATGCCATGTTGTCAGTGAATCTGTGTATGCTACCATAGTTTGAGGTGGTGACGAAGGATTATCCACTTCAATTTTCATCACGAATAAATCTCCCGACCTCTCTCCAATGACAACTGTCTTGTTTCCTTTACTGAGCTTGCCAATCTGGTGGTTTGACAACAATTCTAAGCCTTTATCTAGAACAGCATTGGAAGAGAAAAGGTTATATTTCAAATATGGAACTATTACGTTTGACAAGTGATTTTGGTTTCAATTCTCTCCATCAAAAGAAAAAATGTTGATGGCACCAGATCCACCAGCTTTGAGAAGACTGCCATCTCCAATTCGCACCCAAACATCTTGATTGAATGGTTTATAGTTAATGAACCAACTTTTGTTGTATGTCATGTGGCTACTTGCTCCAAAATCCTTGAACCACTTATTTGAAAATTTTTCATCTTTCTGGATTGACGCAAAAGCTTCAATGACTAGGGCGTGTCCATGAGGTTTACTTTTAGTTTCCATTGCACTTTCATTATTATCCTTCTTTAATGGAAGTTTACTATAGCACTCTTTTGCCCAGTGACCAAGCCTATGACATCTGTGACATTTTCCAGGCTTCTTTCCTTTCTTATCTTTGGTTATGACCCTCTTGTTGGGATTATATTTAGAATGCTGCGTGACTGAAGCAAGTGCATTTTCGTTGTGTGCAGTTAAACGCATTTCTTCATTTACCAATCTGGCTATGAGGTTGGCTTTTGTTCTTTGATCTGATGGAGTCGACTCCCATGCGCTAATAAAATGGTCGTAGCCTGGTGCTAACAAAATTTTTGTCATAATCATTTTGTCACCTATTGTCTCATCCATCAATTGTAAGCGATGAGCAAGCTCTTCTAATTTGGCTATGTGTGTTGCAATGTCATCTGAGGACTCTTTGGTTATCGAGAACCACTTCTGCTGCAACACTGAGAGAATTTTCAGTGCACGGCTCTCCATTTAGCGCGTAAGCAGCGCTCTCATAAATCAAGGAGCTCCCGTTTCCAATTTTCGGCTATGAGATGTCCAAAAATGAGAACTTAGACTTCTAGAAGGCGCACCAAAACAAAGCAAGCGAACAAGGACCAGCGCGCACTGGAGATCTGAGTACACAATTCGGACGTCTCATGTCCGAAAATAAGAGCGCAGACTACCGAATTAGAAGGAGCGCTGTGGTGTACAGTTTTTGGATATGAGCGTTCCGAAATTTCTCTCAGTGAACATGTGTACTGTGGCCTGCGACTTTTGCTCATACACGCTTGTGAGTTTATCCCACATATCCTTGGATGACTCACAGTTTATTTTATGGATCACTGGCTGCTCACCAACAGTCGTAACAATGACTTTCTGTGCATATTCATCGTGTTTCTTCCAAGCTGCAATTTCTGCTTTTCGTGCTTTTTTATCAGCTTCGGATGCTTCTGCCCCTGGTTCTGGAGGAAGTGTGCTTGTTCCAGTAACGACATCCCACACGTCATGTAATTTTAGGATTACTTTCACTTGAAATTTCCATATGCTCAAATTCTCTAAATTTTGGAGTTTGACCACTCTGACTAGTTCGTTATCCATGATGATTTTTGTGAGGGAAACTTTCACTTGCAATATTTTAAAAAAAGCATGGACGGGTAACCTCAAGAAAACAAAATCATCAGAAAACTTATTGGCACACTCAGTATCACTTTTCAATGAAAATACAGTGCCCCAGGCAGGACTGGGCCCATAACCTAATGATATTTTCTTTGCTGGTGGTCAATAAAAGGAGATGTCATTAGTATAAAAAGATAAAAAGGTTTTTATTAAATCAAAATTACATATTGCCTTTAGTTATTCTTCTAACAGTCTGAGTGTGTCTAGTTATAAGCATAGGTTAGTAATTATCCAAAGAATATATCAGGGCGGCAATATAAAAATAATACACGAAGTTGGCAATACTTCAAGTATACAACTTCATGTTAATCAACATTAGATAGGATATTGAAAAAGTGATAAACACATATCATGGTATAGAAACAACCTATTTTAACAGTAAGCTTTTATGTAAACTGTTATAAAAAAATTGTTAAAATCATTGTATAAGTTATAATAAATCAAATGTATCCAAATTTAAATTTTTAAATATGTGATATTAGAAAATGAATAATGATATATGAAATGTCAAAATTAATAACTATTAGAATATATTTAATAGTATGTAAAAAAAGTTACTTGTATTAAAATTATAATCAAATTTAATTTTGAACAGTATTATAAATTAAAAATGTTGTAGGTAAAACATATAACAGAAATACATTTAAGTTAACCCTTTTCCTGGCCGTAGAGTTGCAGAGTCCCAACCGTCGCTGAATCCGAATCCGGTGTCAGATTTTCAAAATTCAAGATGGCGGATCCAATATGGTGGATGGCAAACCGAAAAATGTAAGAATTTGAAAAATAAAAAATTCTACCGTATTTTACGTGAAAAAGCAAATATAAACTGTCTCTAGTGATTTTTTGATTAGTCGCATAGTTTTCATGAAAAAAATTCCAAAATAATCAATTTATCAATTTTCGTCTCTTCATCGTTGTTCAAGCTCTGGGTGACATTTCAACTCACTAAACTTGGCCACTATCTCCAATTTTAATTTTTTTTGTAGCCTAGATATGAACTGATTCTTCTCTTTGAGTTTTGATCAACCGATCGATACTAAGAACACGATATGTACCCATCACTAAAAAGGAAACTTCAGGAATTTTTTACTCGAAAACGATGTGACTAATCAAAAAATTGCTAGAAATAGTATTTTTCATTTTTCAAAATTTAAAATTTTTCGTTTTGCCATCCGCCATATTGGATCCGCCATCTTGAATTTTGAAAATCTCTCACGGATTCGGATTCAGCGACGGTCGGGTCCCTTTAAAGTGAATTTCATTTGTCTGCATCATGCTGCAACTCTTCGGCCAGGAAAAGGGTTAATAATAATTGCTCTCAATCATCAATTTAGAAACAAGTGTGTATATCGATAATCATTTAAGAATGCAGTAGTTTTCAGTTCCATTGCCTAAACGAAACGTGTAGATTTATCGTAGATTCAACGTGAAATTCTTCTCATTTACCAGTGAAAAATTTTGTGTGTGCAAATAGCAATTATAAAGCAGATAAACCTAATAGTGAGAAATTATATATTACATACATGGAATTAATAATTGTTTTATAATAAAAATGAATTAGATGTAATAATAATAATAATGTTTTATATGCATGTTTATTTTTAGTTAATGGCAGTAATGGTAGTTTAAGAAGTGTTCCACATAGAAAATATGACATGAGAAGTTACCATAACAATAGCTACCCACAGCATGTTACTCTTAATTTATATGGTAATTCTCCAACATCTGGTCCTTCGAACCGAATCACATGTTGTGGTGTGGTGGTGTGCCAGTGAATGTTTACTTATTTATGTGTGTTTCCAACAGTGCTACAACATGCCAAACTGAAAGACGGACCAGGGTAAGAAGGACACTGAGGATAAGGCAGCGGATAAATTCAATCCAGATGACACTTCGGATGACACTCAGAAAGGGAAGCCTCTGGTGATTCAACAACACCCAGCGGTTCTGGAATCAACTTAAAAGTACCTAATATTCCACCTGCTTGGCAATCACAGATGGCTCTGCGAAGAGGACTCGCTCCATATTACCAACGAGTGTTCCTGCATCACTCATTTGCAGAGTGAAGGATCAATATGTGAGGCTTCAAAGGTTGGAGCGAATATCTAAATATATCAAGACAAAAGGGACACGGCTCAACTCTATAGTCTTGTGGCATGGAAGACAGATGCTGATCAATTGTACGACGCCTACAACAAGAATCATGCCATATTAGTAGCAGCGTGCCCAGCCTCCTTCATCACAAATGAATACTTTGGAGCTGACTTCCATAACGCCATCCACGACGAGTATCATAGTATTATGTTTGAAATCAGCATTATGGAGCAGCACTGGCATAATCAGCACCAATCTCAAAATGTCCCAACCGAAGAAACTCAATCGCTCTCGAGCTGCAAGTTGCCTGAAATTAAGCTGCCCACGTTCAACGGTTCATACTCAGAGTGGCCAGCGTTCCAGGAGTTGTTCTCAGGCATTATCCTCAATCGGTCCGGGCTCACTGATGTGACTAAACTACATTATCTGAGAAGCTCACTCAAAGGATCACCACTCACCTGGATTGAACGATTAATCCTCTCGGGGGACTCATTAATGCCATCGTGGAACAATCTCGTTGATCGATTCGAAAACAAGAGGTCGTTAGTTAAGGAGCACTTGGATCATCTCAACGAGCTGACAGTAGCTCAATCAAAGAACCTGACATCACTCAACACATTGATATCAGAGATGTCAAATATATGGAAGTCACTCAACTTGTTGGTGTCCAAAGAGGATTTAGCCAGCGTTATCTTTGCTCATAAGATGTCGAAGTTATTGGACAGATCAACAAGGGAAGCGTGGGAACTTCTCGAGCCTCCATTAACGAACTACCTACTTTTGAAGAGTTTGAAGCGTTTTTAGTGTCTCGAGTGCGGCTATTAGAAATTGCCGCTGATTCATCATCCACAGCAAGCCCTGGTCCAACTCAGAGTAAACTGCAAGACTCAAAAAAAGTGACACACTCATCTCGGTTCGCTCAACATCCATGCATCTAATGCCTTAAGCCGCATTTTATTGTAGCTTGTCCAAGTTTTAAGCGCCTCACAGAATAACAGCGACGGAAGTTTGTAATGGAAAAGCCGCTGTGCTACAATTGCCTTGATATGCACGCTGCGAAGCTTTGCAAGTCTATATATTGGTATAAGATATGCAACGGCAACCATCATACCATGATACATGTGGCAACAGACCACAAGGCACCTAATCAATCGGCTCCACTCAACAATAGGACAACGGCGCATCTTACCTCACGGTCAAACTCAACTGCCAAACTCACTCAACGCTACTCGCAACTGCATTGGCATGGTATGACCCATCGACATCTCATAAACTCAGAATTCTCATCGACTCAGGATCAGAAATCTCATTTATTTCCAAGGCCACGGTTAAATTATTCAAAATTAAACGACAACACTCATCTATACCGATCACACACTCGAAAAAGTTCAACTAGACTTACGGCCCTTCCTCAAAAATTTCAAGATTAAGGTCATTGTCAGATCCTTCCTTTTGGAAACCTCAGTGTGTTGATGTTCTTATCGGTGCTAACTACTATGGTTAAATCATCAAGCCCGATCTCATAAAAGTGGTGCAACTGAACCAGTCGCACAATTAGTGTAATTTGGATGGCTAATTATCGGACCCTACAACTCAGCTGGTCAATATAAAACGGCATATCACACACGGATTGCATTCAACACAGAAGAATTGCAGAGGTTACTTACACGGTTTTGGGTTGGGTTCAAGAAGAACCACCTTCAACATCTATTGTCCAACTCAATAAAGACGAGGCATTGTGTGAACAACACTTTACTGAAACTTACACTAGAGATACTCATGAAGGTTATCAAGTAAGGTTACCTCTTACACAATCAGCTGATGTACTAGGAAACTCATTTGGCAAGGCTCAAGCGTGTCTTAATCGAATACTCAAAAAATGCAACCAAAACAGCATCTACAAGGAAAGATATTTTGCATTTATGGACGAATACTGCAAACTGAGCCATATGGTGCAGATCTCTCAACAAGAAATATCTGCCAAACCATCATTTTATCTTCCTCACCACGGGATGTTGAAAGAAGATAGTTTAACGACCAAACTCAGAGCAGTATTCAACAGTTCAACACTCACAACCAGCGGAAACTCACTCAATGACATAATACACACCAAACCTAACCTCTTACCTAACATTGTGGATGTTCTGACCTGGATTCGCATCCACCCATTGGTCTTTTTAACTGACATCACCCAAATGTCTCGTCAGATCAAGGTACATGGTCCGCAGGGTCGCAAGATTGGGATGTACAACGCATTTTGTGGGTAGATGGCAATGGTCAACTCACTCATTTTTATCTGACGACCGTCACATACGGAACCCGAGCAGCCCCAATACTTAGCGATCAGGACATTTCTTCAGCTGGTGAAAGGTGAAGCAAATAAGTATTCAATGGTGAAGGACTCATTACTGTACGGAAAATATGTGGACGACATCTTCGGTGGAGCTGCTACAAAGGAAATACTCATGCAAAAGGCCAAGCAGTTATCCTTGCTATGCACGGCGGGCGGATTTCTCACAGAGTCACCAGCTGAAGAAGCTGTACCATTAGATAGTATTATAGTATGTATAGTATTAGTATTTATTTATTGTAAAAAATAGATATTACAAAATATTAATACATCAGCATATTCAGTAAACAATTAATTTAAAAAATACAAGTTCTAATATACAGGGTGTTAGAAAAGTATGGGAACGGTTGTATATTTCCTCAGGAAAGGTGTTATTCAAAAAGGTCAAGGTTATTTCCAAAGTAATTTTCAACGAAGAAATCAAGGGTGACCTTGAATTTGACCTTGAATTTGACCTTGAATTTGACCTTCAAGGTCATTTCAATGTCAACTTTGTTATTTTTAATAGGAACCCAACCGTCAAGGTCAAACAATAATTATGACTTAAGTACCTATCTGAACGTAAAATTTTCCGCTCTTTCGATTGCCGGTGTCGAAAAATGAGATTCCTATTTAAAAAAACAAAATTGACCTTGAAATAACCTTGAAGGTCAAATTACTTCGGAAATGATCTTGACCTTTTTGAATAATACCTTTCCTGAGAAAATATACAGCCGTTCCCATACTTTTCTAACACCCTGTATATACATTCACAATCACACCGTCAATCACTAATTTCAGTCGCTTCAAATTAATACTGTTATAAAAATATAAAATATCACAGTCTAAACTTAAAGCTATATAATACTGACCAGTAAGTAAAAAATTAAAAATAGTGATATCACAGATTAAAAATGAAGTAGGATAATATAAATGACTAGAAATTAGATTTATTTTTTATTTATTGAACCAGAAAATTTTACATAAAGTAAACTCTAAAGAAAGTAAACGTAGTTACCTGTACATAGTCTGGTACAAAAGAGACTTATAAACTAGGCTTATAACTAGATATTAAAAAAAAAAAATAAATAAAATAAAAACTCATATAACTTTGAATAGAAAGTACAGATTAAAATATTGATACTAATCTAAAATATAGTTATAGCATTAATAATGATGTAGTACTACGCCTAAATGGATTTTTGTCCATAAATGATGAAGTTCTTTAATTTATTTTTAGTACTTTTTTTACTTATTTCTAAATCTTTCAACTCATTTGGTAGAGCGTTAAAGTTTTTAATTGCAACAATATAACTGCTTTTGCCGCTTATTGCTCTTTCCATTTTAGGAAGCAGTATGCACTTATTTCTAGTCTTTGACATGTTTTTTGCATACATATCTCTGAGTTTCTTATAGTGATACATTACGGATTCTATTGTAAATAGCTGTTTTACATTTAAAGGGGGATTTTTTTCAGAAAATTGATTTTTGTTAATAATTTTTAGGATTCTTGTTTGTATATTTTGTATTATATTCAGATTATT
>JAWWEQ010050312.1:0-11800 GCA_035583055.1 Torymus tubicola
ACAAGATCTATCTGATTAGAAGAGAATATCACAGTAATTACATCGTTATTGCCTTTTAAATTACATTCTAAACTACTACGCAATTCTTTCGCTTATTATCACAATATTTGGGCCAAACGGCCAGGTCATTAGACTAGTTAAACATATATAAATATCATTTTTACGTAATATTACAGCCTCAAGATCCCCACACATGCAACGGTCCTGGGGATTAGGGATCCAGATCGAAAAGATACTGGCGCACTGCCCTCCTGAATCTGGAATAGGATGGAAGACAGCGTAGGGAGGGGGGGAGAGAGTTCCAAAAAGAGGCGCGCTGAACCTGAAATGACCCCGCTCCCACATCTGACTTTACGGTAGGTATTCTAAGTTCTGGTGGAACTCCTCTGTGCGTTGTGCGAGGTATAAATTTTTCAAAAAAAGGCAGCAAGGTAGCCGGGTTCCTATATCGAAAATCGGTAAAGGAACTTTTTATTCAGAATTTCGAGTTCCATCAGAGTATGTTGTGCGAGACATACATTTTCAGAACAGGTTGTATAGATGGAAAATATTAAACATTTCTAACACACCCCCTGTTCTAATTTTTTATTTCATTCCAATTTCGCATCTTAACTTTTGAAAACGATCTTTCGCCAAACATTTAATAAATAAATCAGCAAGCTGGGGGTTGCTTGGAATATACTTTACATTAATTTCGCCCTTTTCGACTTTTTCTCGTATGAAATGAAATCTGGTCTCGATGTGTTTGGTACTTCTGGCAGATATAGGAAATCTGCCAGTGTCTCAGTGGTACTAACATAAGTGAGACAACATCCTGTCTTTGCGAAAACTAAGTCACTGGACCCGAGGTTAAGCATATCACACAGCCGCTAGTAGATCTTCGTTCGGGCTTTATCACCCGCATAGTTCACGTCCGAGTATGCACATACATTCAGACTTGCCTCCTGTTAACATTCAACACCATAACTGGTCGTCCCCTTTAAATATTTTAACACGCGTTTAACAGCCTCCCAATGGCTCTTGTCAAAGTTACAACAAAAACGACTTAAAAAGTTTACAATATAGGACAAATCTGATCGCGATACAACGGTTAAAAACATTAAAGAGCCAATGGCTTCACGGTACGGAACATCTAAAATAATTTCTTTTTTCGGAGTCATTAAAATCGTGTTTGGATCAGCCGGGATGCTCGATGGGTTTGCAGTATCCATTTTGAATCTTTCCACAATTTGTTTAGAGTAAGGCTGCTGATGCAGGAAAATAGTTTTCTTTTCCCTATCTCGGATAATCTACATGCCCATAAACATCTCGGCTGGCCCAATTTTTACTTCAAATTCCTGCTTTAAAACTGATACAACCTGCTCAATCTCACACACATCTTTTCCGAATAATATTCCATCATCGACCCATAATGCAAGATATAATATATTTTCGCAATTTTTTCTTACAAACACTGACCATTCTAAGTCGCATTTTATAAAACCGTGATTCGCTAAAAACTCGTTAAACTTCTTGCTCCAATATCTTGTCGCCTGCTTTAATCCATACAGAGATTTCTTGAGTTTGCACAGTTTTTCTGGCTCACCAGGAATATTTAGTCCTTGCGGAATTTTGATATAGATGTCTTCTTCTAGGACCCCGTAGAGAAAGACTGTTTTGACATAAAACTGGACCATCTCTAAATCTTATTGAGCAGCTATTGCAAAGAAAACCCTGAGTGATTTATATTTAGCTACCGGGGCAAATGTTGCATCGTAGTCAATTCCGGCTTTCTGCATGAACCCTCATGCACAGAGTCTGGCTTTATACCTTTTTACTTCTCCTGAAGCATCTAACTGTCGCTTAAATACCCACTTGGTATCTAAGGCTTGTACACCAGTAGGTCGATCTGCGATCTCCCAGGTACCGTTCTTTTCGTGTGAGCAGAGTTCTTCGTTTATAGTAATCTTCCATTCGTTTCTCTCCGAAAATTTCAGAGCTTCGTTGTAGCTAATAGGCTGAATGACTTGAACGGCGTTGGCTTCGAATTTTCTGGGTCGCTTTATGCACGATCGATCCCTGAGATGTGGCATATTTAGAGTGGTCGTTTCAATTTTCCGTTTTCTTGTTTGTTTCTCTGTGTCCCGGAACTCATCCACTCATGACTTCTGGTCTGTTGAAAATATGCTCTTGGTGCTGCTTCGAGTTATCTTCAATTTCATTCTGAGTTTGTTTCGATGTTACTACAGGAATCTTAATGCTAATGTCAGTTGCTTCTTCTTTTTCCAGGAGATTAATTTCGACATCTCTCGCAATAATAATTTTCTTCGCTGATTTGTCATATAATCTGTAATTATAACATTCATCTGACTAGCCAAAAAGTATTTTTCTTACAGCCTTGGGATCAAATTTTGTTTTATGAATGTCTTTGTTGTGCACGAAAGCTGAAGTACCAAAGGGATGGCATATGGCCAATGCTTGGTTTTTTACCGTACCACTTCTGGAACGGCGTCTGATGTTGGTTTGCAGCAAGAGTACGGTTTAGCGTGTACACAGTTGTATTAACTGCTTCGGCCCATAGCTGCTTCGGCAAGCCCTTATTACACAGCATGGATCTTGCTGATTCCACTATGATTCGATTGTCTCTCTCGATGAAACCATTTTGCTGAGGGCAGTATGGATCAGAAGTATAAAGTTGTATTCCCTTGCTGGACAGGAATTCCTTGAACGGGTGGTTACAAAATTCTAAACCATTATCGCATCTCAGTCTTTTGATTTTCTTATTAAGCGATGTTGAGACCAGGTTGTAGAATTCCTTAAAACGAATGATAGCATCACTTTTATTTTTTAAGAAATAAACATGTCGGAACCCTGATCTCTTATCTTTCAAAAGCATGAAATATTTATTCCCGGCTATTGACTCTTGTAGGGTAATTACCAATTGGTGCATCTTGCCAAACTTGCATCCTTCGCAGAAGAACTTTTCATCGTTGACCTTCTTGATTCCGTCTACAGCGTTGCTCCTCACCATTCTCCGCAAGGTTTCCTCGTTTAGATGACCGAGCGTCTCGTGCAAGGTTTTCAAGCTACAGCCGCTTAAGTTTGCTTCTGGAGCGACTACTTTGAGGAACAGATGACATATATTCGCGTCGTATTTTCTTCCTTCTGCTACTACTTCTTGCGTCTATCTGACCTGCAATTCAACAGAGTCGCCCTCAAAAACAACCCTCAAACCGTTGGCAGGCGAGATGTTGATTGAGAAAAGGTTCTTTCCGAAAGTTGACACGTATAATACTCGGCCGAGCCATCCATCGAGCCACTTCCCTTTTACAAGTCTTTTTACGAAGATCTTTCCAACTCCTTTTGCTTCATGTTGTATCCCGTCACCGAGAACAACCTACAGCTTTTCAATTGCTTCGAATTCTAAAAACTATTCCCGCCGGAAAGTTATGTGGCATGATGCTCTATTGTCAGTAAGCCACTTGTCTGACTGATCGATTTGAGATAACGGTAGGTTCAAACTGTATGAAGCATTGACTTCTAGATGAGCTTGCAAATTTACGGTGGCAACGAGCGCACCGGCAAAGCGCGAGACTACTTGATTGTTTTCATTCCTTGACGGGCCTTGTTGTGTTGAAGCGGATTGATTTTGTTTATTTGATTGGTCCCTAATTCTCTTGCGACAGTACTTAGCTATATGGCCCGGCTTGTGACAATAAAAACAAATACCATTATGCGGATTTGTTTGCTCCTTTCCTAGTTGCCTGGCCTTGCTGTGATTCCAACTCATCGATGAAAGTGCGCTGACAGTGCTTCGCCCCGATGCCAATCTTCTCTCTTCTTTCAGGAGTCTTTTTTGCATTATGGATAATTTTTGATGCTCAGGTTCTACACTGTCCCAAGCTGTGATGAATGCGCCATATCACTCTGGTAGTCCTTCCAAAATCTTCGCCATCACGGCGGTGTCAGATATCGCTTCATTAATGTCCTTGAGCTGCCTTGCTAAATTCTGGACTTTCGCGAAATATGTAATGACGGTATCGCCTTCCTCCATTTTGCATGAGTTAAATTTTTGCAGAATTACTAATTTACTCGAAGTTGAGCGCTTTTCATGAATTGAGCATAGTTGTGTCCACATTTCATGTGCAGTTTCATATGCCATCAGCACTTGCAGTTGCTCGTAACCCATCGTACTAATGAGCACAACCATTGCTCGAGCATTTCTTTGGTCCCAGTGTTTTCTTGCGGCAACGTCATTTTCGGTTGCTTCTCGGTCCCAAGTATAATTTCTTTTACGTCCATTGCAATAAACCTCTGAGTCATCTCAAATTTCCATAACGGAAAATTCGTACCATCAAATTGCTTGATTCTTTTGATATTGATTTCGTCACCCATGTTTGTGAGCGGAATACTGTTTCAGAGCACGAACTACACAATTAAATCAATACAAAGACTTGACTCGTCACACTGTAGTTTTATTGCAATTATGGTTCAAATTCGATTATTCTCTTCTCGTCTGTAGCTGGGCCCATAACCTGTTAAATTATAAGGTCAGGAAAAATAGAAAAGAGAATAAAAAGAGTGTATATGATATAATTTATTTAAAGTTTAAATTTTAAACTATAATGGGACCGGACTGACTACACAAATATTTACAAGTGCATATATAAGCGCGTTGGATGCGAAATATAGATGTAAAATATTAAACATTTCTAACACTAACATCAACAAGCCTATCTGCTGAAACTTATTAAAAGATACTTTTTCCTGTTGGAAGTTTTTTGCTACAAGCAATATTTACAAATGCGAAAAAATGGCAAAAAGGTAAAAAATGGACGATTTTCGGCTATAATTCGACAGGATTTGATTTTACATATAAATATTACATACAAAAGTTGTAGAAAATATTTAAACAAAACTTTTTCCTCTTTAACATTATCATATAAAATCAATTCCTGGCGAGTTAGACCTACAAGACCGATTTTAAACGCCTAAATATACATAAAGTGTACGATTTTCGGCTACAGTTTAACAAGATGTTACATACAAAATGTTACATACAAAAGTTGTAGATAATAATAAAACAAAACTTTTTTCTATTTAACATTTTCATATAAAATTAATTCCTAACGAGTTAAACCTGTAAAAACAAATTACATCCCTAAATATATACATAAAATGACATAAATAAGTAGAATGGAATAGTTGTAGAATATGAAAAAATAAAACTTTTTAACATTTAACATTTTCATGTACAATCAATTCCTGACAAGCCACTATAAACTAATTAAAAACTAATTTTAATGTCCAAATATACAATAGTCAATTTTAAATTATAAATTATTTTAGCAGAAATAAGTTGAATGTAAAAGTTGTAAAATATAATGAAACAAAACTCTTTCGTATTTAACATTAATTTTGCATAAAATTATTACATATAATTTTTCAGGTTGAATTGATGTCAGGAAACCTATATCGAGAGAAAGGGAGAGAGAGCTGCAACATGCAAGCTTTTAGTAGACCCCAACAAGCAGTAGTCCGAACAATGGAAGTTGAGTTAACACCTTAGCGACGTTGGCCTTTTGACGGATTCTCTTGCATTTCGTTGGTACTGTTAAACTACATTTATCTCTCTCTCTCTTTCTCTTCCATAATACTATATTCTACCTATAAAACAAAGAAAATAATTCATCAAACTTGAATCTATTATGGCTTGGAATATAAATAAAAAATAATAATACTAGATACTATAACTGCTATAACCATAAATGTTCTGTAAATGCACTGGAAAGCTAGTCACAGCTGTTATCTACGGTCCGTTCAGCTGAAAAAATAGTATATGCCTGAAGTAATAAACTAAGTTCTGTTAGATTGAAAGTCTACTGACCAATGGAAGAGACAACAGCAGTTATCATGAAGCTTAGTCGACATTAGAGCTATAGCTGCAGAAGTTTAAAGCAGAAGAAAACTCACTCACAAGAAAGGAATAACTATGTCAGCATTGTTCTCATGGCACCGCTAAAAAATAAGATCCATAAAATAAGTCAAAGGCACTATATAGCCACTTTCTGTGATAGAAACATCTTAAAAAATATTCGAAACTTTAAAAATGAATAAAACTTATGTATTAAAATCCTTTTTTCAAATACAAATAATGTGACCTCTATCTCTACCTCTAGTATCAATAAAATTACATATTTTCTATTAGTCCCCAATTTGTAAAAAGAAAAAACAGTAAAATTAGAAATTAATTTAGTAAAATAAAATTCACATAAACATATTTATGTGACAAAAAGTAAAGTACAAAATTCAATAAAATTGTTACAGAATGACTGTGACTATATTGTAGTTACAGTCTGTATTACTATATATACTATATAATAGTTACAGTTTTCTGTGCTCATACTGCACAAAGAATACACAGCCTACATCCTCACAACATATTTAAGTACCTATTTCCATACAAATAATGATAGAATTCGTAATTTAAAAACGTAATACTTACTGGGAAAGGCTCAGGGTTTCGGAACCCTGAGTATTTCCTTCTTACAAGTAGAGTATCTCAGATCTGGATCAAAGATTTTTCTCAAACATTAATATATGATTTTAGATATCGAAATATGAAGGAAGCCACAATATTAGATCTTAACGCTTGAATAAACTGAAATTATCGACTTTTACAGCTGTATTCTAAGTAAGTACTGAAAAAAATGCTATGTCTTTTATATTAACTAGCTAGTCTAGACAAATCTCATACAGAATTGCAAAGAAATACAATAAAAGTAGAGAGTACGAGCTTTGCATTACTTTTTTTAGAATTAAAACCTATCAAATCCTTCTAAAGTTACGATAGTTCAAAGTTAGGCAACTAAAAACCACTTATAAATCGATGAAACCTAGAGCTTTCATTTCATGTGTATCTGATGCATATTTTGTTGCTTAACTTTAAATTAACGTAACATTAGAAGGAGTTGATATTTTTTAATTCTAAAAGAAGTAACGGAAAGCTTGCACCCTATTTTTATTCTATTTTTTACACTTCTATGTGAGACTTGTCTAGACTAGATAGTTAATATAAAAGACAGCACTTTTTTCAGTACTTCCTTAAAATACAGCTGTTAAGATCGTTAAGATCTAATATTGTGGTTTCCTTCATATTTCGGTATCAAAAATCATATCGCCAAGTTTGAGATACTCTCCATGCTAGTATTGTGAGTACTAAAAACTTTAAAAATGAAGAAAACTAATGTATTAAAACCCTTTATTTAAAAACTAATATGGTAACTTTAATAAAATGATGTACTTTCTAATAGTGCTCAATTTGTAAAATGAAAGAAAAAGCAGTAAAATGAATTAGAAATTTATTTACTGAAATAAAATTCACATCAACATATTTATGCGTCAAAAAGTAAAATTAAAACTTTAATGAAATTATTATAGTATGACTGTGACTATATAATAGTTACAGTCTGTAGTACTAACAAAATACAAGATAAAATACAAGGTTCAATGTAATTCTACTAAGAGAAATTTAAAAATAATGAGAATGAAAAATAACACCATGAAAACTTTATTTCAGAACAAAAAGAATAATACATTACGACACAAGTGCACAAAGTAGGTGAATACCTCTCATTCTTTTGTCGCCCTCGCTTCGCTCAGGCAACAAACTCCGCTCGTACGGGTACACCTTCGCAGCGCAGGTGA
This sequence comes from Torymus tubicola, assembly GCA_035583055.1. Classification (NCBI taxonomy): domain Eukaryota; kingdom Metazoa; phylum Arthropoda; class Insecta; order Hymenoptera; family Torymidae; genus Torymus; species Torymus tubicola. The sequence goes on from JAWWEQ010050312.1 coordinate 7,687, forward strand.
ATCGCATCCTATTTTTCCTATCAGGTTGTGAAAAGTTCGATAATGAACACGTACCAGCGCGCGCAAACAACCACTGTAACACGTGCTGAGACGAGCGTGTAAAAAAGTAGCTGAGCGTGCGGGAACGAATCGAATTTCGCACACGCACGGAGAGAAATTCGTTGAGATTTTAGTATGGGGTGCGTTGTAATTTTCATTGCAGCCCTTGCGTTGCTTTATTGTCACGCGACTGATGTTATTGGCACAACGAATTATCTAGCTTTTTTTACATGGGATACTGCGATGTAAAAAGTGCTTCAGTCTTATACTATAAATACTAGGAGTTGTTGCGCTTTTTCCTTGCAGTTGATGCTAAAACAGCATTGTGATGACCATGCTTTATTCTCAAGAGAGTCACTTCCCCCTCTCTGCTCGCCCTGTTAGAAAACTTCCATCTATATAGATATACATTGTGTTTATTTTGAAACGCAAAATGTAAAAATAGTAAATCTATATACAAGGTGTCCCATTTTAATCGCCAACCCCCAGAAATTGGCAGATGTACTCGGAGCAAAAAATGATAAATACAAAAGTTTTAGAGTTCAAGGGGGGCCACCTAATAGTACCAACGACTTTGACTTTGGACGCGATTTTCAAGGTTATTTCAAGATCAAAGTGGTTTTTTTTAATAGAAACCGCTATTTTTGACTCCAGAAATGGAAAGAGCAGAAAATTTGTGAAAGTACATATCTGAACGTAAAATTTTCTGCTCTTTCCATTTCTGGAGTCAAAAATAGTGGTTTCCATTAAAAAAAACACTTTGACCTTGAAATAACATTCAAAATCGCGTACAAGATCAAAGTCGTTGATACTATTGGGTGTCCCCCTTTGAACCCTAAAACTTTTGTATTTATCATTTTTTGCTCCGAGTACATCTTCTGCTAATTTCTGGAGATGGACGATTAAAATAGGACACCTTGTATATGGAAGTTTTCTGACAGTGCAGGCAGAGAGGGGGAAGTGAACGAGACGCCCGCGGCTGTGCCGTACGCTATTTCCAAGAGAGCTATACGACAATCGCATGGACTCTCTTGAGAATAAAGCATTCTACTATTTTCTCAACAAATTTCTCTCCGTGCGATGATAGGAAATTATATTTAATCGTGTTACTGAGAACCTTTAACAATAAATAATCAAGAGCCAGAGGTATACTTATACAAATGCAATCTGTGTATCGATTTCTTCTACTTCTTTGATGTTGGCTGTAAATCACTCGTATACTACTTCACCTATGTATACACTTCACGTATGGACAACATGGCCTTAAAAAGGATCACTTTACGGCACGACACAGACGAAGACTCAGCATTAATCTCGAAGAGTATCTTGTGGACGGTAGCAGAAGATCGTCACATGCACCAGAGCAGATGCTATGATCACCCAGACGTACTTCTATCGTTCTATAGCTTCTAAAGCGCGCGCGCGCTCCAGCGCGGTGCGAGAGAAAGAGAGACATATAGTGAGTAAACATAGGCCAGGGGAGTGAGAGGGGGTGCCCGACAGTCGTAGTGACGGCCGAAACCAACTGCGCCGGCTTTGACTTTATCTGACTAGCCCTAGTGACTAGACAAGTGAATTACTCAGAAAACCGCAATACTACCCTTAGCGTTTCTTACTTAGTAAGGAAAGGGTTAAGAATTCGCTTATAAAAGTTCAAAATCATAATTAATTCGGCTCACTCGAGCCACGTTGTCGCTTTTGAAAATTCTCTTCTCTTCCGTAATGAGCTCGTTTCGCAAGCCTCTGTCGCACTGTGCGACGAATATTTTTTCTATTAACTAATTTTTTTGTCATTTGTCGATGTGAGATATATTTTATTGCAGTTAATAAAATGTGGTATTTTATAATAAACACGAGTATGGTGCAGTACACGTAAAATCATTTATTTCAACAAATCCCTCCTTATCATCACCGGCAAAGAACGAAAAGCGCAGAAATCTAGGCGTTCGTTCCTACAGAAAGTTTGATCCAGTATGTAGAAGCTGTGAGGCACCCAGAGAATGTGATTATTAGCAGATATTAGTAGACTCGCACGTTTCGCACCTCTTTTTAGATTCGTTTTTTAGTATAAGAGCTATTACCATATTGATGTTGATTTTGATAGATTATTTTGTTATAAAATAACTAATGAAATATTATTCAATACATTATAAAGAATCCGTGATAGAAAATGAAAGATTATGAAAGGTTATTATAAATATAATAACCTTTCATAATCTTATTTATAAATATATAAAAAAATTCATTAAGTTTTTAATTTTAAAAAAGATGTCTTATAAAGGTCTGAAAAAAATATAATTACGCTTTTTGAGCGATTAGAAGATTGAGAGATTATCAAAAAATTAATAATTATTTTATCTTTAAATTCAGCATTTCAATGAATTTGTCGGTAGAGATATCTCGGATCGGTTTTTTTTCTATCTGAATTTTAATGTTTCATCACAGTGTACACATATATCTTTAAAAATATTTTTATTGAAAAACTGAGAAAATTTTACAAAAAAAAAGTATTTTGTTTTTATCTTGAAAAATGAACGCTTCCATGATGAGTTATAAATTAATCAATATCAGCAAAAATGCAGAAAATTCTAAAATTGGCAGCTTTGACACGGCACCGCTCAAAAACATAAAGGTTAAAGAATTCAAAAAAATTCATAAACACTCGGTACATGAAATTAAGCGTTTTCACAAAGTTTCAAGAAAAGCTATTTTTTGAAAGTTTGATTTCACAGAGACTCACCCGTATATATATAAATATTTATATTGTAACGCTCACGAGTGATTGTTGAGAAGTTTAGCATCGCTACTTAAAGCTGCTTGTCAAGGGCACGCAAGTAAAGGAACAGCGTGCACACTGCCGACCTAGGCGGCACATGAGAGCGAGAGAGAGACAATATATTCGTAGTACGTGGAAAATACCATTGACTCGGCGATCATGAGCTGTCGTCACGTGATCGTTCCGTACTACAAGTAGCTGAGCCGTTGGAGTTGCGAGCATCACGCGAGAGATATTGAGACATCGCCGGCGACATGAAGACCGTCAACCATCATCTCCAGCACCAACATCGGCTGTGGACACGACCAGCGACTACCGTTGAAGTAATTGGACTCGTCCGCCAGCTATGGGCTCGTAAGTCTGACCAGGCTACGGCCTCTTGTAATCGCGTCAGAATCTCTCTCTCGCGCTCGCGCATCTAGCTCTAGTCGTCACCTAGAGTTAGAAGTGTTATCGTTAAACGTGTTTTATAGAAACGTGCGCTTTATTTCTCGAAACTTGTAGCTCTTACCGAAACGTGCGCCCCTCTCGAAACGGTACCGAAACCTAGTTTGTTGTGAAAGCACTCGCGATATCGCGCCTGAATTTGCGTCCCTTGTCTACCATGATAAAGTTTTGTATCATGTTGTATCGAATATTAGTTTAATATTAGTTTAATATTAGTTTAATATAGTGGAATATTAGTTAGATTGCTGGGAGCTACCCAGCTGGCGATCAACGTATTTTTCTTGTACCTTAATTACACACCTATATTATCTTATTTTTCTTATTATAATAAATGTTAGTGTCTAGTGTTCATCGTAGAGTTTTTTTTATCGACCCAAGACATAACTAACTCCTTGAATTACCTTTGTCGAAACATACATGTGTGCTCATAAAATAGTAGAAATCTACAACACTTATATTTGTCATAGTCTTTTCAGCGTAACCCTACTACCCAGATCAACCTGGCTAGTAGCCCGTTACAATATATATGGGCAGTTCTCTGGTGAATTGAGAGGTCAAAATTTTTTTTCTTTTAAAATCACCTAAATCGCTTCAGATCTTTTTCACTTCTAGTTTTTTGGTGGCAGAGGGTTAAAGTTGGTGATTTTAGCATTTTCTGCATTTTTAACCGATTTTGATTAATTTATAACTCATCAGGGAAGCATTTTTCACGATAAACACAGAAGACCTTTTGTTTGTAAAATTTTCTTAGTTTTTCAATAAAAATATTTTCAATGCTGTATGTATACACTGTCATTCACATAACTCCAAATGAAACATTAAAATTCACACAGAAAAAAACCGATCAAAGGT
>JAWWEQ010050313.1:0-11800 GCA_035583055.1 Torymus tubicola
AGGTCCCAATTGCAAAGTTACTTAGTAATTTTTGCTAGAATTATTATAATTTTTATTATAGTGTTTTTCTCAGTGTACTTAAAAAATCGTTTCCTCGCACGTACTACTTCCCTGAGAAAATTCAACAAAAAATTTTTGCCTCTTCCTTCAAAATTGACTTTCCACTTAAACTCCCCCACCTGACCCATACAACACACCTTTACAAAACTACGATTTATGGAACACCTGTTCATCTCCCCTATTGTCTCCTTTTTTTTCTAGCACCGCAATGCTGAGCGTGCGGGATGAACCGGTAATATCGACGGCAACGATCGGTGGCCCTTCGTCCGTCGCTTGGTTCTACCTGAGCGTTGAATTTCTCATTGGCCTTGCAATATCCGGATTCCTCGTTTTTCTCAGCTTGGTCAAATCTTGTCTGCCTAAGCCGCCCAGAGATCTTACCGGTGACGTTGTTCTTGTAAGTATAATTATATACATTGTTTCGACAGAGTATATCTTAATTAGCAATTGTCAAAGCTGATATATAAGTTATATAATATATATACGTGACAGTTGTGCGCATGCGTATAAGAGAACGCTCGCTTTCTAATGCTAAATTTATATGCGTTTGAAGGACTGCATGCGGGTACATATATGAGCGCCAATTTGGGTTTACTGCCTGGTGGTAATTGGTATTTTTGAGAGAGGGAGAGAGAACGTTGCGTATGTATACGACATTTTAGAATTATGTTGATTACACGAGCTGTTTTGGTTTTTAGAATGTATATACATGTATGTATGTTGCAACAGCAGGTGTTTCGTGCTGAACAATATAAGCTTTGAAGTTTGCCGGATTGTATGTAAAAAATTACTGCGCATGCGTTATTTTAATTTGCAATTGTTATAGCGCACTTAACCGGAAATGTATACTGATACAGCTGTTTGTATGGAAATATGAAGTAATTTATTGTTACATCAAGTTTTTCCGCCTACAATCGTATATTCGATCTTAATAACCGCAGAAGAATCGCAGATAAAAGCTTAATAATCCAGTGTAATCACTAGCTTATATAGTAATTGTAAAAAACAATAAATCATTCGAGAATCTAATAATTAAATCATCCTCGTTACTCCTTTCGACTCCTCCCACAAGCATTTGTTAAACAATCGTTTTCTCTCACAATTCCTCATACATATCAATTGTCATATTATATATAACTATTCTTCTTTCACCTGTAGGTAACAGGCGCCACATCCAACCTCGGCAACCACCTTGCCGAAGAATTTGCACGGGGCGGTTGCTCGGTGATTTGTGTGGACGAGGCAGGCAGCGGTGTCGAGGACACAGCGAGACGCCTTTGCTCCAAGTACCCAGGCGTAGAGCGTGTTGGACCAAGTTATCGTAAACAAGAGGATGACGGCGACGTAAGGAGGCGACCTGCGAGTCTTGCCTACAGTTGTAACCTCTGGGACCGTGAGCAGATCAAGGTCCTTGCCAGGAAGGTAAAAGAGGATGTTGGCAGGGTCGACGTATTGGTTACCTGCGCTGGGAACCCCGAGGAAGGGGTGTTTGATACTGTGAGCAGAACGCTGATGAGTCATTATTGGGTAGGTATATATATATCGGTGTTGTATTGCTAGCGAAGGTCCGCATTGTTAACTTTTAAATGAATAAATTATGGAGTTAAAATGTTGTTAAAAACGTAGAAACCTGTGAATATATTTCTGTGCTTTCAAAGCATAACGACATAAGTACACTTTTGGAGTTTCTGAGAAAAATGGGTTTCAATGATCAAACTTATTGGTAAGATCGGAATAAACGAAATAGGGTGCGATATTGTACTAATCAATTAACACATTTAAAACAAATATTTACACAGTGGTATGACTAGGTTATGCATTTTCTCCTTCGTGAAAACTCGAAAAAGTATGAAGTTATGTCGTTATGCCGGGAACTTGGACTTATCTAGTAGTTCTGTTGTCGTTTATTTTTCGATCATTTTCGTTAATTAATTATGAATTTTGATCAAAATTAACAATTAATTAACGAATAATTACGTTAAAAATAATACAACTTGAATAGAACTTGGATTCGCGATAAATTTAAAAGCATTTTTTTTATTTCGTCAACGAACAGGTATTATGAACTAATTTACAAAATTTCCACGTTTATGCACTTAATGTTAGTAAAATTATAAATTTTATCTAGTTATTGTATATATTTTATATAAAAATAATTTTTATATTCAATTTTGTTGGATAAAATAAATCACTGCTGGACTTATGTTGTTGTACCGCGCACTAAATTTGAAAAATGGACTTATGTTGTTACGTTTTCCGTATATCGTAGCTTTAGGACAATATTTTAACTACTGTTGACAGTTTTAACTGAAAAAGATCCATTTAATAGTACATTACGATACAAGTGCGGGAAAGTGGATTTTCGTCTCGTGTGATGTTTACACCCGAGCAAAGCGAGGGTGGAAAAGCACATGAGACGAAAATCTCTGTCCAGAACATGTATCGTACAGTATTTTTTGATACGACGTGATACTAAATCCAAAGTTTTTCCGATTTTCCAAAAAATGTACTTATGTCGTTATGCCTCGGAGCCACAGATTTGTGGGTAGTATAATTATGTTTGTTTCTTCTTAATTTTGAACTGATGGAAAATTTCTAGTAAGACTTTTGTTAAAATGATAATTGAATATATAGGGAAGGTTGTGAACTGATGGTGAGGGTCTAAAGCCGGTAATATTTCTTTATTCAACGTATTTCGTGTACAAAGTCACATGTGTCGAATTTAGTATTGTAACAAGAATCATAATATTAAACTTGTGTCCAATACTGGTATAAGTTAAATGTTAATGCCAACAAGAAAAAATCTTATGTATACTTTTTTATGATGTACTATAAGAAAATTGATTTCTAAATTATGTTCAGCTGGATAAATTTTTAACTTGAATTAGGATGTACATAATTTTTATACTCTAAACTTTATTTTATTATTTTGTTATTTTATTATTTTCATTTGTCCTGAAACAGTAATAAAAAACCCTAGATTATGTTCTAGTATATTTTAAAACTCATATTTTATCAAAAATTAAGATAGCCAGAACCGAAAAACACTTCTTAGAGATTGTGAAAAATCAATTTTTTGATTTTTTTCAAGACATTTCTTATTATTACAGTTATTGAAAATATAATTCACCTCTTTATACGGAATTTTCTAAAGAACATTTTCTTTTTGGTATATATATTTTTTAATTTTAAGTCATAACGTCAATTATCTTTAGAAGAAAATGTGATTTAATTTAAAAATGATTTTATTCAAAGTAAAGATACGATCATTTTAATAATATCGATCGAATCATTTATAATTATTCGTGAAATAAAAAGTTATTCAACCTACGTCTAAGGTATACTAATAAAGTACTAGCCGTCAATAATCTCTCGCAACCCACGATTTATTTTTATACATCGATTAAAAAGAAATATTGGAAAACTGTTATTATTGCAAAAGAATACTGACTATCCCACTCATCAATAAGCTAACGCACACGTGCCCGCATCCATATAAGTATACATGCGCGTACACCTTACCAGTATATATATATACGAAACCAATAAAAAAAAGCGTCAATTGATTCATGGCAAAAATAAATCCGTCTACTCGTAAGTGTGAATGAAACGCGCGTAGCGTACAACTCTGAAGCAACGTCTTATATTAAAAAAAAAAACGAAAAAAGAGATGCATCGAGAGATGTTATAGTCGTTTATTTTCGCAGACTGTACTGGCGTTCCTGCCATCCATGCTGCACCGTGAACGAGCTCACGTCATTGGCATCACGCCAACCGTGTCGACGGAGGACGCGTACCAGGGTTCGAAAGCCGCCGTCGCAGGTATATATAATACGATATTTGTTTGCTCTTTCGAGAGTATATGGGAACTTATATGCGTTTAACGTTTGGTTTGCTTTCGTTACAGGTCTGATGGATAGTCTCGGGCAGCAGTTCAGCGGCAGGAACAATAGGCTAACGTTCATGACCGTCGCGCCTAAGGCTGAGCCAAGGTATGTGCGTAGGAGTAGAGATGCGTTTGTGCGTTATTTGAGATTTTTCGAGGGTTTTCGAAGGCGAAGTTGAATTTCATTTTAGAAATTGACTAAAGGGGCGAACGTTACGGATTTTTAAAGCGTTTTAAAGCTTTGTTTATGATATTGTATATTTAAAGAATAGTATAAATGATTAAAGTAAGTTATATAATAATACAAAATAAATTGAGAAAGTTGAGAAAAGAAATCTATACGAAATGATCGATAATTACATATCTATATTGATACCAGGATTTTCTTTTGATTTTAATTAAATTATTCGGGATAAAATGCAATTTCTAAAAATATTGTTTTCTTTGCTGTAAAAATAATACTCATCCTTTTAAATTTCTTCTACTATATCGCCATTCAGATAATGACAATTTGCCCCTCATTTTCATTAGTTTAATCAAGCAGAGCGAGCAGGAAATTGCCAAAGAAGTGGTGCAGGCCGTTCAAAGAGACCTGCCCTGTATCACTATGAGTTGGAGCTCGAAATTGCTGTACCATTTTAGGTGAGGAACAATGCACTTTACTTCAAAAAATATATATACTGAAAGACGAGAAATAAGATAGGAATTACCTTGTGTCTTTTTTATTTTATACGGTGTTTGTGTGAAGTATAACGCATTTAATGTATGTGAAAATGTGTTCAGTAATTCTTCCTATAATTTATAAATACTTTTAATAAATTACTTTTATTGTTATTATTATATTAATAAATTAATTGATATACATCTCTTATTTTCAGTTGCAGATTATATGGCAGTATAAGTACGGTCACGAGGTGGTTTGACACATAAACGTCAAATAAAGTTAAGGAGGCAATGTATCATATCAGTTGTAATTAAGCTCATCTGCATATTCTCGTACGCATATTCCATTTGACAATTTCCCATTTTTGTAACAAACGTGATTATAATTAAACACTATATTGTATTATTCATAATCAGTCGACTATTTTCATGTATTAATAACTGTTATGTTTAGGTATAGATAGAGAAAACGTAATTTAAGGCTACTTGTAAATATGATGTTAAAATGAAAGGACTGCAAAATTTTTTACAAAACTTATTGTGAACGAAAAAATTTTATAAAAAATTAATGATTATATTTATTACTTGAGTTGTATACGTACTTATATAATACAAAAAATTTTATTAATAAAAATGTTTTACGAAACAATGATTCCGCATTTATTGTACGAATTGTGAATTCAATATTAAAACAGATATTAAAAAATAAATAATTTTCACCTAATTAATTATTGTTCGGCTCGATTTAATTTCACATGAATGCTAATAGACAACCTATTACGAATTATTCGATTTTAATAATAGATGTTCAATCTAATCGAGTTGCTATTCTCATTTACTGTAGAACATTGATGAAAGGACGTATGTATAATGTAATTTATTTTAATAAACTCAGATGACATTTAGAGCTTTTAGCAAATTATATGAAACCATACATGAAATAAAACTACAAAAACCATATCAATTAGCTACATTTGTCTTTATCATAATTTCACATTACAATTTACTTTACTTTAATCGACGTACAAGTAATAAAACCTAAAAATTACATTCAAAAGCATCACAAATTTTTGTACAAACCACTCAAAAATGTACCACTAATATCCATACAAAGAATTCGCCTGTACATAAATGTTCACAAAACACAAAAAAGAAGCATTATCACACGCTCCTCACCGGTACCAGAACATCATAATGCCCATACTCATTACGTCCGCTGAACAGAAGATTCGCAGTCTTTGCGCGCCTGCTGACCCGACTGTAGAGTATGCGTCGCAGGTTGCCAGCCGCGTCGGCGCGTCTATAGATCGCTAAGTTGATACGATTGAGGCGCGTCGCTACCAGACATTCGAGTTCGCTAGCAAAGGCGCCGTCGGCGCCCATAAACGCTACATAGGCTGAGGCTGTGGAGATGTTCCACTCGGCGAGGACGTACGGACGTAGCTCGTGCCAGGTGTTCTCAATGTGCTGGACGACCTGTATATAGGATGTGCGGAAGTTGTTGTTGTTGTGTATGTGTATATTTTAGAGGAATTGTTAAATGATAATATTCTGAAGTGAGAAAGTTATACGGGGGTGGTAGTATTATATGTTTGATATATATGTAGTATAAACTATACAATTTATATGCTTGGATAGTGTAGTAAATGGATTAATGATTTGTCACTTATAGGAATATTATTGTTACGATGTTGTACTACGCGTTACTGTGACAGTAATCATATTTTGCAAATAGCTAGTTTTTGAGAAAATTTGATAACTTTTACAAATTGAAGATAAAAAAATAGATTAAAAAATAGTACGCGAAGAAAATGTTGTCATTTGATAAATTACTATTCTAATATTGGGTATAATGGAATATTGAACCGTCAACAAAATTAGAATTGCCTGCATATAGTGGGGATTCCTGTAAATACAATAGGAACATCCATAAAAATATAAAGTCTCATTATTATTGATTTATCACGTATTTGAATATTATGGAGTTTTAGTCATTTTTCTAAGAACTTTTTATCGAAAAATACACCTGTTTAGGCTTCAAATTAAAATTACAAATAATATTGACATAGATTTTTGCAGTTTTTAAACTATTCTATGTTAAGAAATAAAAATATTATTAAATAAATTATAGCTGCAAATGCGCTTGTTCAAAAATAATATACTGCTACAGATAAATAAGTAGTAAATGTTTATGGAAGCTTTAAATCGTACTGATACCAACATACATTATACACACAGTTAAACTCGTGTACTAAAGGTCTTGAAAAGTATAAGTACGCTATAATCCAACCATACACCGGAGTAAGTATAATACACTTTGAAAGCCTTTTAGAACGTCGATATACTCGTATAGGGCATAAATATGTAAATTCTCCAAGATATTTTCGAATCAAACTTCTTATCTAAAGGGAAAGTGAAGACACTATGGCACAGGAATTTTAATATACAATATCTACTTACTTTCCGAAGAAAAAAACCGGTTTCTCTCGAAAATACCCATAAATCAATTCTGTTTTCTACTCGAGTTTTCCACCGTTCCCAAGCTCCTATATAAATCCTACTTTTATTCCCCAACCAAAAAAAAACAGCATCTCACATATTGACATATATATAGTTTCACTTTGACGTTGAAATTCTGTTCCTAATTCCACACCCTCGCGCCTACTTATGCACGCAACCTACAAATTCCACACGTTCCCGCAAATTACCATCCCACAACGACCCTTTCATCTCTCAGCAGTGCACGCGAGCTCAGTGCATCGTCGTCCCCTTATTACGCGTGAGCTTCAATTAATTAGGAGCTCAACTCAACGCTATATACACGTGCCTCTACCATGTTCACACACGTGTGCGCGCGTTCACATATAGATTATAGGATTAAGTATATAGGTATATAGGTATATGGAAAATTATTGAACGAAGGATCTGACCAGAGAGCGGAGGTTGCGGTGACGAGTCTCGGTACCCCAGAGGACGAAGCTGATCGCCCGGAAGAGGCAATTACCGTCACCGTAGATCTCGCGCAGTCTGTACTCGCCGTCCGCACTCTTGAAGATTCGGCTCGACACTTTGATGATTTAAAGATCGCTGGTCATTTTGTTGCATTATTTTATATATAGTGATAGAGGTGCGAAAAAGCTTTCGTGAGCGTATATATATGTTTAATGATTTGAATGAAATTTTAATTAACGCGGACTCAGATGTGTATTTGGATTCTGGTTTATCCTTACGTTGCAAAATTTTTAAATACCCGCATTTGCGATGTGTACGTGGAAGTAGCAGTTTATGGCAATCCAGAATTCAATGAATCCGTCGTTTTAAGCAATTGTGCAAATTTGTTGTTCTAAGAATAACTCGATAAGTATAAAAAATGATATCAATTGCTCTCTCGTTAAGGCAATGTGTATATGTATACCAATACATTGTACTGCGAAAAAGTTGCACATTTAATTAATATTTTTATAAATTTATTATAACGACATTAGCTTATAAATAAGTTTGAAAATATTGTTAAAGAAAACTGTTTCCTTCGGTACAATAAAAAAGAAAGAACACCCAGAATATAATTTATTTTGCGCTTTTCATATTCATTCATTTAAAAATTCATTCTAATGAAATTCCAAGCACGCGCATCGCAAATGAACCACAAAACCACGAAGACGTTGAATACCCCGAACTGATCAATTCCCAATACAGCTTTTGCTCCGAAAACTCGCATTTCAATTCAATCCTTCCACCTCACTCACCGCATAAACCACCCGCACATAATCAATAAAATCCCACACATCCCTTCAAAAAAAAAAATATCATGCCACTCAACCGTTCCGCAACATCATACATCTCATTCATTAATTCATTCATACATCCTTTCATCCCCTCTCCATCGTTCTTTATACTCACGACCCCAAAATCACCTCACCTTCTCTAGAATTTCTCGCACGCTTCTTATTGCCTGCTCTCCTGCCTCCTCCACCACCTCCACCTCCTCCTCCTCCCCCGCTCGACCTTCGCTGGCATTCACTATTATTACCAGCGCGCAGTTCCGGCCTGTGCTGTTGCTCCCTCCTCTGTTTCTTCTTCTTCTTCGTCTCCTCCTCACCTTTGTCCTCCTCCTCCTGTGCACGAATGCCACTCAGCGAACGTCCCGAGCTCGATACATGACGCCTTGTCGGCGGTTTGTTCCTCTCCGCACCAAAGACGAGGGAATCTATATGCGCGCGTGTTTCGAAATTAAATTCGGCGGAAGTAGAGAGTATACACACACGTGTGTGTGTATGTGACAATGGGCTCTTTTAGGCGGTTGAGGAAATAAAGAGAACCGATCGCGGTGTGGGTACATATATATATTGGTTGGGTAAATAGAGAGGTGTAGATATAGCTGGAATGACGGTGACAAAGTTTATCGGTGCGGGGAAAGAGTCAAAGGCCCATGCGGAAGTGGAACGGATGGTCGGTCTGCTTGTATTTTTTATTTTTATTAGGTAATTTAAGAAATTCGATAGATTTGTTGTGAAATAGAAGATTGTATATTGCAAAATGCAAAAAAAAATGGTAACGATATCGTGTGACATTAACTTTTTAGAACCGTAAGGATTTGAAATGAATGGTACATTTGAAAACTTACTTTTATAATCCAAAGTATCGTCGTAAAAACCAAAGCACCAAAAACATGGTATACAAAAGGCTTTGAGTAAAATTCTTGCAAGTAGTGTTGTAAGTTATTTATGCCGTAGGTAATAAAAAAAAATAGTTTAAGGTTATGAAATCGGTTTGGTTAGAATTTCACGCTTCAAAAGCATGAAAATGCAGCGATAAATTGGATAAGATCGTGTGAATTTTATGGATGAAAATTTAATTAGAGGTAAGGTAAAACATTAAATGGCAGATTAGGTTGAAAAGTTAACATTTTACACGTGTGTATTACTGCATAACCCTAGTAATTTATGATTAACAAATGAAGTAATGTTATATTTACATTTGTGTCAACTTTATACATCTATATGTTGTTGACATGAGTTTATTCTGTTTACTTTCAGATTTTAAATTTAATTCATAATACCTATATATATACTTAATATGTTTCACTGTCGACCCACAAATATTATAGATATAAAATCATTGTTTGATTGATAAACTCTTCAAGGTTTTTCAAAGCACAATATTATTTTTTACTCTTATCCAGCGAAACGAAGAAATTTGGGTCATCTAAAAATTGAACGAAAGAAGAAAGTTTTTTTATCCGGGCATTAAAGTAAAATGAATTCTATTAATGGCTATCGTAAATACCGCCGCATCGCTCGTAGCACCGTTGCTTTCCTCTTTGATCGATCTGATGTTTAGCGAACCGTCCTAAAACCACAATCATTTAGTAATATAATATATTTTACAAGAACCGACACATTAATTTACACATCATTTATTGTGTACGTCATACTTACGGTTACAGTTCGCCTGGCACTTCACCAAGATCGCTAAAACATATTTTATCAAATTAAGTCACGTTAAAAACACTTTTTACACCCACATAACTACATATACGATATTCACCTTTATCATCGGATCCGATCACAAACACAACGCAACAGACGACAATTAACAGAACAACAAGTCGTATGGATAACATTTTTTTTTTCCTCTTTCTTCAAACGTACACAACAAGCGCCACGGAAATACTAATGAAACTCGTCACTTAGGTAAGCTTTTTTATACGTTTCGCACGTCGTAAAGCTGTTTTTACCCGAAGATTCGCGTATAGTGTAAGAATCGCGCCGCATGCTCTTGCGCAGATATTGTACATCAGCGCAACGCGCGAGACATTAATGCAGATACAATGTTTGTTTTGCTATTTATAAGAATATTTCCTTCGCTGTCTAACGAGGTCGTTTCTCTTTGCCTTTTATATACTGGGCATAAGTACGTGTGTTTTTAAAATTCTGCAGGTATACATATTTTTCTTCCAGCCCACATGTAAACGAAGCTATCGTACAAGTCTAATTTAATTAAATGACGTAAAAAATTGTGTCTTCGCGTGATTCATGCGTTTTTCCACTTAAGTGGCATTGTTAGCTTCGTTATCGCAATAACGCGCGCGGTTTTCCGTGAAACGAATGTAATATATTTCATTGTTTTTTTCTTCTCTCGAATTAAAGATATACAATAATATTCACTTAAATTCGCAAATAATGTTTACAAATATTAAAGTCGTTCGTAATTCTTATCATGTTTTTTTTTTGTAAATTGATATATCCAAGTATTACGTGGATGTATCATCAAAGTTGTTATTTGAAGTGAACTCTCCCCTTAGTTACCAAAAATATCCCCGCCTTATACGCGTTTATATATATAAATAGTATTATATTAGCCCTCTCGATGTCAACTGGGGCGAAATAATCACTGCATTGCACGCCAATGCATTGCTCTGACGATCGAAAATTTCGGAGACCACTTATATATACAGTAGCTTTATCTCGGTAAATCAGTGGAATGTTTACAAATATAAATGGTATTTAATTTATACCTTTTATGGATATATAATTTTATCGCAAACAAATAACTCATAAAAAGTATTAAAAATTCTTTAGTTTCAATGCAGATATAAATATAGTTAATACATATATTAAATTTTATGAGTAATTCATTAATTATTTCAATAGTGGCATATACTATTTTTCAATTAAACAACAATCATCCTTTAATGGAAACCCAAACAAAAGATAAATCATAATAACAAAAAATGTATAT
This sequence comes from Torymus tubicola, assembly GCA_035583055.1. NCBI lineage: Eukaryota > Metazoa > Arthropoda > Insecta > Hymenoptera > Torymidae > Torymus > Torymus tubicola. Next base: position 11,351 of record JAWWEQ010050313.1, read on the forward strand.
GCGTACATATCTGTGTATATAAACTAAAAATAAGAAAAACAGTATTCACTTGATATAATTTCGTAAAACCATGAAAATAAATATATATGTTAACCAAACCAATTTCTAATACAAAACCATACCCGAATAAACGATGACCCACGAATTTCCCACGAACTCTCATAACGACACCATAATCAGGCTCATTTCATGTAAAACAAAGCAATCTCTTTGCAACCGTCCACTGACCACGATAATAATATCCTCACGACCTGCCCCAAAAAAAGTAGCAGTCCGGCCCCCTTGCATCACCTGCTCGCTTCTGTATATATATAGCTACCTATACCTACTCACCTAATTATCCCCATCATTCAAACGATCCCTCGCTTTCGCTCTTCATATATTTTTCTCTCCTCCTTGCAGCGTATATATATATATATATATATATATATATATATATATATATAAATA
>JAWWEQ010050314.1:0-11797 GCA_035583055.1 Torymus tubicola
TAAAAAAAAATTATAGCGATACGTCCCAAAATGGCGCGTGGCTCGAATTTTGTCCATTTTTTCCCACTGTGCGGCGGCGCCGGCAGCCGACTGTTGGCCACGCGCCGCAAAGCAGCTCGCTGCTCACTGCTGTACAGTCTGCCTCATGGCGGTTCCAGTTCCGTCGATTCTGGCTCACTTGAGTTGAGACCCCCTTGCAATTCTGACTCACTTGGGTTAACACCCCTCTTGCAATTTTGGCTCACTTGTGTTGGGTTGGGTTGAGTTAACATCCCTTTTGCAATTCTGGCTCACTGAGCTAGAAATGTCGTGAGCTACAATCCCCATGAGCCAGAATCTCCACAGCTTATCTACTCTATGCTTTTTTACGGGAGGATATACTCCTTTTCCTGTGTAATGTAGTTATTATCTACAGCGCCGATTGGTTGGGTTGTAATGGATCCAAATAAGGAAAATGTGCAGAAATAAATATAAAAGAGCGAACCGAATAAGAAATAGAGGCCTACTGACCAATGAGTGTCGAGCTTTATAAGACTTTTTTATAATGAGGAATAAGAGGTTATTTTAGAATGACCCAAAACATGTAAAAAACTTTCTGCTTCACAGTTCAAGCACACTAAAATGGGTTGACTGTTGCCTATCTAGCTATATCGACCTGCATAACCTAACATGCATCAGAAAAGGCATCTGTTATAAATTGAATATCATTAAATTAATTATCGCTGCAAAACGACTACAGGTAAATGTTCATAATTTCTGGGACGGTGATTTAACAACTTGTTTATTGACTTTTATAGATCTTGGATAATGTTGATTTAAAATAATGAATGTATTGAAATGAGAATAGCAACCTTACATAAAAAACAAAAACTTCGATCAAAAACATTTTCAATTTTTATATTTGTTTCTTAAATTAAGTTTTATTTAATTATGATAAAACGAAAAATTCACATGTTTATTTTAAGTAAATTATATACTTTAATTATATACAAAAATTGGTTTTCAAAACATGCACTACTTTTGAAATACAGGCAATAAGCAATGTTCGCTTTTAGCCATAAAGTTAACTAAAAAATAGCCATTTCTTACCAGGGTACTCTTAATAGTAAAAATACTACTAACTCTAAATTGTGGTATTTTTTTACAGAATTATTTAAAACTAGTTTCCTTATAGATAAATTAAAGAAACTTATTTTAATTTATTTTTAAATGAAAATTAATCTTAATCTTAATAACCTGAGTGTGTATTTTTGAATATTTTGAACTACATATTTGTGAGGAAGATTTCAAATATTTGTATGTGTGAGCTAATAAAGGTTCTATAAAACATTTACGGATATTAATATTATCATCTTAAATTATTTTCACCTAAGATATGCGTATTGCATGTTTTAAACAAAATCTTTGATAGACCTTTAAAAGAATATTATTATATTAACTTTTACACCTGAAATATGCATATTAAATGTTGTTTATTTTCAAACAGAAGCTTTGATAGACTTCGAAAAGAATATTATTACATTATATATATTAAGTAGGTATAATGCTTGTAATAAAATATATCAATAAATAATAAAAAGGATGAATTATGCAAGGTTTGCCTTATCGCAATGTTCCTTTTTTTGTTATATATTTTTTACTCATTAACAAAGTACATTCACAAATGATTCTAATAATTTTAAGAGATAATATTAAGCAAGTCAAATTAGATTTTTACATGCTTTGGGTCATTCTAAAATAACCTCTTATTCCTCGTTCTAAAACAAGTCTTATAAAGCTCGATGTAGTTCATAACTACATTACACCGGAAAAGGAATATAATAACAAAGAAAATTAAATGACGTTATTTAACCAATAGCAAGCGTACGAAGCGAGCTTTAAGATAATATATTTCTTCCGTAATCCTCCCGTAAAAAACCATAAGAAATATGTCGATTTAAGATAAGCCTGCGCTATTATCTCATGACAGGCAAACAGAAAAACAGGAATAGGACCAGTAATAAAAAATGAGTTGCTATACATATATATATTCTTATTTCTAATATGTATTTCCCCGAGCGTTTGAATACTTTAAAATTTTTTTCACCTAATTTTTTTTAGAAACTTTTAGAATATTGTTTTTGAGATACATTATAAAATAACCTCAAAAACATGATTTTAAGTGGTAAAAGCACGTTTTATCAGATGTTTTAGTAATTTAGAAATATTTTTAACACTGAAAATGACCTTAAAAAACGGAAAAAATTCAAGTACATGTATTTGGGTGTTTTCTATGTCCCTAATTTTTTTAGTAAACTTGAAGGACACTCTTCTCGAATTATACGTGAAAATAACCTAAAAAAATAGGATTTTTCGCATTTTGCAAGATGGCGCACCTTTAAAATCGTCAAATAAACTCATTGAATGTTTAGAATAAACTAAAATAAGTAATTTAAAACAAAAAAATCAGATGTATGTATCTTCGTTTTTCAATTATAACGATTTTAATTTTTTTCGAATTTTTTTAACCTTCAAGATGACCTTGAAAATGTCAAAAAAAATTTGTGAGCATTCACCATTATTTGAAGTATTACTCAGAATTTTTTCAGAATGCTTTATTTTACTTTCATTTTATAATAAGTTATGATTATCATAATTACAGAAACATATAAATAAATACAAAAAATAAAAAATTCTTTAATATTATAATAATTAATGTTAATAAATGCGTGATCGCCTTTATCGGCTGACTTCTGATACTAATAAACGTGGAGAATCGTGATGGCAGTCATCGTCTGGGGCCCTGATCATTTCAAATATACTTTACGCTAAAGAAAGCAGCGGGGTATAACGCCTGACAACGCATACTATGCAAAAAACAAAAAATGTAGATATGTAGGAAATTTCTCACTGAGTCAAGTTTACATTCGCACAAACTCCAGCCGGGCTGTCCTATATTGCAAAAAAATTTGCAAAGCCGAAAAAGTCGAAAAATAATCGAAAAATTTTGAACCGACGAAAAGCGAACTTAGCGCGCGCGCAGCAAAAGTTCAGAAGGCCGCCCCTCCAATTAGCTGATTTCGGACGTTCTGACAATCTTTTTCGTTTCAACTCATTGCCGTTTCGCTTTCTAGTCAATCGACTGCTTTGAAACTTGGTGGGCACAGTCGTCAAGTTTATCTGCGGATTTTAAGCTCTCTACGAAGTCTTCATTGGCTAACGATTTGGCGAAATGTTACTAGTTAGTATTAAAGTTAACTACTTAATAAAGGCTTCTATCAAGTTTCAGACCTTTAGGTCTTCAGGGGGCTAAATGGTGCGATTTTCGAAAGCACATCCACAAGCGCGTGAGTCGTCATCGTCTGCTTTTCGTCGGTTTTTGCACGATAACTCGAAAGAGACGAGGTATTTCAAAATTTTCAAACAGACCTTTTGCAAGGTCATTACAAAAGCTACAGTTTTCTTTTTTAAAATTTTTTAATCGGACCTATACTTCGCGAGTTATTTCGAAAAAGCCGGATTTTTTCAGCTTAGCGAATTTTTTTCGCAATGTGGGACAGTCCAGATCGAGTTTGTGTAAATGTTAACTTGATTCATTGAGAAATTTCCTACACCCCTAGATTTTTTGTTTTTCGCATAGTATGTTGTCAGGCGCTATACCCCGCCGCTTTCTTTAGCGTAAAAGATTTTCGAAATGATCACGTCCTCAGGCGGTGACAGCTACCACGATCCTCCCAGCTTATTAGTATCAGTACTCTCCACCATTTTGAGAGCGCTCACCGCCACGCGGTCTGACTCGCACCACCATGCCTTCTGCTACCTACTTTCTTCCGTATATACAAACTCGAGAAAAACATGGTGTTAGTTAATTTAAATACATGAAAAAATCGTTTTTTAATCTTTTTAAATAGTTATTTTTTCGTGTAATAATAACTAATTTTTTAACAACTAAAAGACTTCTAATTTTTTCACCTCAAAACCCCCTTAATTTTTTTTTTTGAAACAGCAACTCTCCTATATCATGTGTCATATTGGCTCAAATGACACCTGGAAATTCAAGTGTTTTTTTTCAAGTGAAAATATCAGGAATTCTTTTTCAATAGAGTAGTTCTTTTGAAAAAGAAAATGAAACTAGAAAAATTGGGCTTTCATTTGCTTTTTTAAGAATGTAAAAATATTGGTTTCTTTGAAAGTTATGAAAGTGTAAAACTCAGTAAAGAAAGTACAACAAAATATGCACATCAAAGAAAATGTTGTTCATGCACTAAACTGATTACTTTAAAATTAAATTCTGAATCTTTGAATTTTAAAATAATAGCTAATAATTCTGTTGATATTCATAAAACATTCATAATCAAAAAAATATTATAAATACTTTTCAGATGGGCAGTATCTACAGTAATGTCAAGACAAAATGTAATTCCAAGCGAAAGTACTACAGAAATGATACATAGTTTGATACCAATGTGGGACATGTGTAATCATGAAGAAGGTATGGTACGTATAATTTCCGTTTGTAAAATCTATAACTTTAGAAAGCCTAATTTCTACAACCCATTACATTTAACGATATAGATGAAGAATCTCGTGACACAATAAATCTAATTATAGGAGAGGGATAGTAAAGAGAGAAATAGAGAGAGAATTAAATTTTTCAGTTGAATTTTATTTATTTGCAATTGCATAAGGCCTGTGGTATCCATAACATAACATAAGTTACGAAAATAATAATTTTTTATTCCTTTATAAATATCGCTTCTACTATTTGCACGTCAGATTTATGTATAAAAATTATATGGGTAATTTCAGGTCAACTGAGCAAGGTAAACATTGCTCAAAATGTGTAGATACTTATTTTTTTATGAAAAAAATATGTTCCTAAATTTTTAGAGTATTATTTCAATAATTTCAAGAGTTATTCTATATCAAAAAACGGTTATTTTTTGCAATTTTTGGTGAAAACTCAACTTTTGCCATTGTTCTACTCAAAATCCTGCATCTTTTTGTATAGAACATTGATTGGGCAAAAGTTTCCATTTTACTTCTAGAATGTAGTCATATTTTTTTATGACCCTTTTTGAAAGTCTCTGGCTGCTTTTCAGTATACCTTTGTCAAAAAAATACATTGCTACGTATGAATTCTTTTTTCGACAAATTTTTTTCTGATTCTGTATTGTAAACCTTTCAACATAAGCCCTGAGCCAAGATGGGAAACGTCTTCAGAAAAAAGCTATGAAGTTTGAAAAGATTTAAAAATAGTGTAGAAATCCTCTTTCTGACATGACTAGCGGAGTCAAGTTTACTTATTCCTGACTTTCATGTGTTTATTCCACAAAGTTTTGTTTTTATGCTGCTTCTTTAATAGAGTATGATTATATTTTACACCACCGCTGTAAAATATAATCATAAAAACTATTCATTGCATTAATAATATCTAACTATTGCAGTTAGCACGTATAACACATTACAACTTGTTTGTAGACAATTTTATTCTCTATGCGCGAACTATGAGAAAGCGGCTGCACTCGGTGTACGACACACACACACACACACACACGCGAATGAGCGCAAGAAAGGGAGCAGACTACACAGTAGCGTCGTCTGGACACTTGCCGCGCGCACTTGCCGGTTACAAATTGCCGGTAAGTTGAACTTTGAGCATGACCTTGGCGACGGTGACGAGCACCAGGTCGACTCTCTCTCTCTCTCTCTACGTTCGCTCTCTCCGCACGTGAACGCCTAAACGAGGCCGCGCTCCAGGTACGACGAGCCTGGAGGAACGGTTTCGCGTTATTACTTCACGGTGCAGTAGTAATGCGTGCACGCTTACCTTTACGTTGATTACGGGCGAATATTCTTAATTCCAACAAGAGCCAAGTCAGTTTCGCTGGTAGGCAGGCGGCGATAATACACAGAGCGAGGCGAAGTTTTTCCGCAACAATATAACTATATTACGTACGACAGGTAATACAAGCCTGTCGCAGTAATTTTCTCACAAAACTCACGATCAATCACGGAATTTAGTCTTACTTCGTTCTAACACTGACTTCTCACAATATCTCTTTATTTCGCGTGTTTTTAATAGGAAATTTCACAAAGATCAAAGAAAACACGTCTTTTCGCTAACAACTGACTTTCTCGAATCTCCTCAAAATGGCTGCATCCATCCGCGGATGTCTGTTAGTCATCGCGCCGATGCAGCTTTAATTCTGCATCGACGCGCCATCTCGCGTTCGCGTAACTGAAGCGCCGCGTCCACAAACTATCTCCGACTTCAGTACGGCTGGCCGTGACAACGTATTACACCGATTGTACATTACACGCGTGTATTAACCCTGTCGGTATCTCGAAACTCGATCTCGAAGCCCTCCCGACGCGAAACCGGAAAGAAATTGAAAAACAGACAAAAGAGGGCACGCCAAAATTTAACTGAAATTAACAAATATTTTATTTTTCTTGGAGTTTCGTGATCGATTTGGGATTCCAGATCAATAGATTATCTAGAATACTGAAATTTTATAAAGAAATTGCGGAAAAAATTAAAATAAATGAAATTCGAACATTAAAAATACACTAATTATATTATTATGTTATAATTTTTTTAATTAAAATTTTATAATAATATAAAATGCTTTAATTTTTCTCTGGGCTGATAAATATCGGGCTGAAAGTATAAAAAAAATTTTGTTCACAGTGCTGGCAAGCTAAATTGGAGTTAAAAAAAATGAGGACGTGATATGGCATCTTCTCTAACCGGACTCCGAGTTGACTGCTTCTCTAGCCGGATTCTGAGATAGCACCTTTTTGTTCGGGAGCGACGATATCGTCAACAATTGATTAAATACTTTATAAGAAAACGTTATTCGTTAACGAAAACGTTAACGAAGATATAAAAAAAGCTATCGCTGTGTCTACTTTCGAGATGATTGATTGATTTTTACGCCTGTTATCGTCTGAGAAAGGATATGCGCTTCTTTTCCAAATTATTTTTCTTCTCTAAAACAAATAAAGATGATTACTTGAAATTTACACCCAATATTGCCCCCACCAAGTATAATAAGTAGTTTGAATTTTAAATCGGTAGATTAAATACTTTCTGAGAAATCTTTATTGTGAAATATTTTTGAAAAGTTTTTAACCTCAAATATCGCTGTTCGTAATAGGTGGATTTATTTGGGCAACGAACTCGGTTCAAAGATATAAGAAAGCTATCTCTGTGCCAAATTTCAAGACGATTGGTTGACTTTTACTCCTGTGATCTTTTCGGAAAGAATTGCAATTTTCTTCAAAAATATTTTTTTTCTCAGTAACAAATGAAGATAATCACTTAAAACTTTTATTTAATATTGGCGACAATTAATGTAATATTTAGTAAAAATGTTATGTTGATAAGTTAACAATTTTGTTAGAAACAAATTAAAGAAATTTAGAATACATTTTCTTTAATAACAAACGACAGACTAAAGATAATTCAGTCCGAGCAATCTAACTAATATTCAACTATGTTCAACAATACGCGATATAACTAGTTTCGATACAACACGATATAACACTTTACGACGGTAGAGCGAGATAAGGGATGCAAATTCAAGTGCGAGATCGCGAGCGCTTTACAACCAAACTATGTTTCGGCAACGGATTTGATAGGAGTGCACGTTTCGATAATAGACAAACATGTTTCGAGACATTATCTAAGCTCTAGGTGACGACTAGAGTTAGATACGCGAGCGCGAGAGAGAGACTCCGACGCGAGTACCATAGGCCGTTATAGCCTGGTGAAACTTACCGGCCCGTGGCTGGCGGACGAGTCCAAGTACTTCGACGGTGGTCGCTGGCCCTCTTTACAGCCGACGTAAGTGCAGGAGATGGCTGATGATTGTGGTTCCTCCATTGTCCGCGATGGTGATCCTGGTCGGAGATGGCAAGCGGTACTGAAGTCTCTCACGAGGGCCCGAAACTACAACCATTTCTGATATGATTTGTAATGTGGTCGATACGTTGCGCACGAAAACTACTGTGCTCAACGGTGGTCCACATTGGAGTGGGTCCACAGCCGATTTCAACCAGCCTCAGCTATAGCCCATCCTGGAGTGACTGCGCGCGTCGCGACGACAGCTCGCGATCATCCAGTCGTAGCATTTTCCACATACAATGACTATGTTCTCTCTCTGTCTCTTTCTCTAAAAATCTAATCTAATCTAATCTCTCGCTCTCATCTGCCGCGTAAGGCAACGGTGCGCACGCTGTTTGTTTACTTAAGCTTTAAGTAGCTGATGCCGAGCTTGTCAAAAATTATTCGTGTATGACTTGTAATGCTGACTCGTAAGTGTTACAACAGATATTGATTATATTAGGTAATATTTACTGTAACATATTGAAAAATAGAAAAAACTAAGAATTCAAAATCGCTTTCTGGTTATAAAACAAAATAAAAACGACAAATTGAAAAATTAGTTATGTTATCTCTATTCTCCTTTGCAATGAAGAGAATAAGCTTTGTATCATGAAAATCGGTCGTTTAGTTCAAAAGTCACTGCCAACACACACACACATACACTCACACACACTCACACACACATACACACACACACGCATACGCACGCACGCACACACACAAATCCTTTAGTATTGATAAAATTTAAGATGAATTTCGTCTTTAAACTCAGAGTATTAATTAATTTTTAGCTAAAAACGTAGGCAAAATTTTAAAATATCTTACATACACTTTTCTTCTTGTAATTTTTCGTAGTTTTTTTTTTATAATTTAGAGCTATCTGAAGACCTCACGTGAGTTTTATTCGTAGAATTTAACTATAATTTTTTCAGATCTGTCTACGACTTTTTTAGAAAAAGTATGACCTAAATGATTTGTTTCAGATCTAAAAACGATAATTGATCATTACATGATTCATGCGAACACCTTTGGATAGTGAAAAGGTATCTCCAAGAATTTTCCGTACTTTTTACGGACTTTTAATTTTTTTAATTTATACGTTTCATTTACATATATGTAAGTGAAAGTATAAATGTGCGGCGTTAAAAGTATTTTTATTGAAAAGCTGAGAAAAAGATCTGTATCTATCGCGAAGAATGCTTTCCTCAGGAGTTATGAATTCATAAAAATTGGTCAAAAAAGCAAAAAATCATCAAAATTTAGTTTTTGACCTCTTATATCTCCAAAACTATGGGTAAAAAAATCTAAAAAGATACCAGGCTATCCAGAATAACTTGGTCATGTATGTCTGACTCTTCGAAGGAGCTGGTCGTGTTTCGATTCAGCTCCGTTTCAATTTCGATAGAGTAGTTTTAGGTGTGTATGTGTGTAGGTTCCCGTGAATGAGAAGCGTGCCATCTTCAAGGCCATTCGTGTTTTGAGAGTGCTATGTTCTTTAATAGTGCAGATAGTGCAAACTTAAGTACAATTCAGTTTAAATTTAATCTTCTTGTGTGATGAACAGTGAATTGAAAAATTGAGTCTCAAGTTAAAAGTTCATCTAAATTTAATCCTCGGATTTTGATCTATGGTGTCCTGACAGGAAAAGAGGCTGCTGAAATTACTGATGACTTCATCAAATCAAATTTTGATGACGTCCCAAACTCTGATGTGAAAGTTATTTACATTTATTCCTCGAAAGATAAAATATCTACGACCAAAGTAGTTCTAGAAATTCCCTCTAATGTTCTTTCCACACTTGCAACAAAATCGCGTTTATTTAGGCTTTTCTTCTCATCGTTTCATTGATCATGTTATGGTCAATCATTGCTTCAAATGCTTTGAATTGAACATGTTTCTCGTTTCTGCACGTCTAAGGAGAGACTGCCCGGTAAGAGGCATAAAAGTATGTTGTTATATTGATTGATACGGCACATGCGGCAGTAGATAGTAAAAAATGTCTTATCTTGGTTAGAAAGCTTAAAAATAAAATCAATAACACTGATTATGGTTCTGAGTAATAATAATTTATGCATTTACCATGTCAATGCTCAATCCCTTAACGGTAAAAAGATTAATGCTTTTCGGTACTACTTTAAAACCAACTTTTTCACGTAATCTGTGTCTCTGAAACGTGATTTATGCCAGATTTACCCGACCGGTTAATTCAATTAAATGGTTATGAAATTTTCAGAAATGATAGGCTGGGCAAAAGAAGAGATGGCATAGCGATCTACGTGATAAAATCTCTGAATAGTAGGATAATTGCCTTGTCAACTTCAGCCAATGAAAATGGTTCATATCATGGAAATCCGGAATACATATTACTTGAAATTACAGTTGAATCTGCAAGAATATTAATAGGCCATGTATACAGATCTCAAAAATCGGGATATATTAGTACGTTTGAGGAAGTTATTTTATCGGAGTTCTTCAGATACTCTAATTTTGCCATTGTGGGGGATTTTAACATAGACCCAAGAGATCATCAGTTTAGTACAAATCTGAATGGATTCATTGAATCATCTAATTTCTTTCTAATACCGTCTCAACCAACCCTTGAGAACTCCGAGTCATGGATTGATCTTGCAATTGTCGATGACTCAATTCAATTTCTATCTGCTCATGATCTCATCTCATTTGAATTTAAATTTCCAAGAAAATCAAGAAACTTAATGAAATTCGGACTTATTGGGATTATTCACATTTTTCAGAGAACGACTTTGTTCGTGATCTTAAATTGAAGACGAATTTCATCAAAACTCTTGATTTCTATGATCCCATGAAACAAATTTGTGTCAAAACATCTCGAGCCACTCCTTGGTTAATTCCTACATAAAAAACTTAATGAAAGCTAGGGATAAAGCTCGTAGAATATGGATAAGAAGGAAACCTTCTCAGATCTTTAGATAATCTAAATTTTTGAAAAATAAAGTTAATATAGTTTTCAAACAAGCGGAAATATCTTACTATACCTAAGAATTTGCGAAATCGAACAATAAAGCTTGGTCTATTCTCAAGAAAACAGGCATTATTTGTGACTCCAACAGAGAAACCGTATTACCTGTAGATCCGAATGAACTCAATTCTTATTTTATAAACTCAAATGGCAATGAATTAAATATCGAGAATGATACCGATTTCTCTGTTGGAGACTTTAATGAGCCCATTGTCTCTGCACCCATTGGAGAAAAATTTGAATTATTTGAAATCCTCAAAACAAACACCTCTTCTTCTATTGGCATTGATGTTATTTCTTGTTGTACTCTAAAATATGTTTGGCCTGTAATAAGCAATATTATTTTACATATTGTTACCCTGTCTTTCATGACATGTATTTTTCTGTCAAATTGGAAAAAATCGTTATCAAACCTATTCCAAAAGTTAAAAATCCTTCCACAGCTTCGGACTTTCGACCCATCAGTTTTCTCTGCTCTATATCGAAGGTAACAGAAAAAATTGCAGCGACTCAGATTATCAATTTTCTCGAGAAGCATAAACTTTTTGATCAATATTAATCTGCCTATAGGAAAAATCATAGTATTCGGACTTCTATTATTAGACTGCTTGATAAGGCCAGATTGGCGGCGCAAAAAACACAGGTGACGATTACGGGGTTTTTCGATTTCTCATATTGAATTACTTCAAATAATATAAAATTTTCTCCGAAAGTATAAAATAAGACAAGTATAGACGTTTTTTCTGTATAATCTATGTATATAAGAATAAATTTATGCAAAAATTTAGTATTCTACATTTACAAAGTCCAATTGTAAACTGCAAACCGTCGGTCTGTCGGGCCCGCCAAGTATGTATGGGAGTAGGTGAGCTGTTACACCTCTTAGGCGTCACTGTATATCCACTGGCTACCGCAAGGTACGAAAA
>JAWWEQ010050316.1:0-11796 GCA_035583055.1 Torymus tubicola
AGAAGGAGGAAAAAATTATTTTAATTTCTGGGAGACGAAAACTTTGACCCATGATTTCTCGAAAACAAAAACATCTTCCGCCATCAAACTTTTTGCATATTAAATGTATGTTAAAAAGCTTTCAACAAATATGCTTCCCGTGCCGTATTTAGATATATAATTAATGAATACGGAAAAAAGGCCAAACCAAAAGTAAGGTTAAAGGCCAACACAACGTATATAAGGAAGGGGCATCGCCCTGCTCGCTCGACGTCACTTCGCTCCTACTCGCCAAGCAGGACGCTGCCGCGTCCTTTGATAATAGTTATTGATAATTTGTAATTAAAATCAACAAATGACGTTTGAGATTTATATTTATGAATAATATCCTGAATGACATTGAAAAAGAACTAATAATTTTGAATTAATTAATTATTAATAACTAATTAAAAATAGGAAGAATAATACACACTGCAATCGGGCTGGAGCTCTCTCTTTTCTCTTCCTTTCAAAATCTATTTCCTTTTTATTTACTATATTCTCCTCTATCGGTCTTAGTTCTATTTCTGTGTCACTATACTATGTATCCAGAATTAAAATCTTAATATGATAATTAACAGTATACATTACGATGGAAATAAAAAATTATATAAATGTAAATAATAAGTGTATATAAAACTTCTAATTGAATCATTTTTTACATTTATATACGTTTTGTAACGGGGTAGGATTCTCTGCACGTAATATACTCGTGCTACGCACTTGCTGTCCGGCAGTTGACAGTGGCACAAGGGGTGAACACTTGCTTTAAGCTTTCATTGTACAAAGCTTAAGCTACTTCCTACTCGAGCGCCCCTTGCTCGATGGCACTACTGCCAACTCCGGTGCGAGAATGATCGGCTGCTGGCTCTACCTAGCCTTACTTGTAGCAGCCGGTTCTCCCGTACAACACCGCTTGTTTACACACAGCGGCTATCTTTCTCTCTTACCTTTCCGGTACCGTTGGTCCTCCAGGAGTTGATGCCCTCGGCTAACTGCAGCTATAAAGGGTAAAGGGTGGTATTCGGGAAGCATGCACGGGTCGGGCACTCTAAATCAAAACGCGTGACTTAAGGTATAACATAAAAACAAGAATCGGATTTATTGAAACTAAGTCAAAGAAACACTTAGCAATAGTAACGCGTAGGCCGAGACTTTTACGGGAGCCGGCGCGCACCGCCAACTCTATCGCTTCGCTAAAACTACGCAAGTATTACACTGCCACAATCCTCAATATTATTGAGGATATTTCAACCTTACTCTCTTTTAATTCGAACCTGGCTTCTCTCCCGTTTTCTGCGATGTTGGCGTTTTACGTCTGGGAGGGATGGTTCGCCCGATCTGAACACCTGCGCGCGTTCCTGGCGCCAGGGCTTCCACAAACCGGGCATTATCGCGTCCTCGCTCTCGGAGGTTTCTCCTGCTCTCCTTTCAGGATTTCTGCAGACACCTCATGCAGTTTCCGCTGCCGACCAGGCGTCTCGGGTTGCCGGCCGTATAACAACAAGGCAGGGCTCATCCCGGTAGAGCTCGACACAGCCGTATTCATGGTGAAGAGAAGTTCCGGAAGTTTCTCATCCCATGTGGGCTGCTGCTTCTTAACGTAAGGAGTAACCATTGTCTTTAACGTCGGATGGCCAAACGCTACCTGGTGTGCATGTGGGTGGTATGGTGGAGTATTAGCGTGACGCACACCGCGCTCCCTCAAGAAGTCTTCTACGACATAGTTCGAAAACGCTTTGTCGTGGTTTCCTAGGAAGACTTCCGAGCAATCCTACCGGAGGAATATCTTCCGATTTAGTTCCCCTACCACCGTTTTTGCATTTATCTTGCGTATCGGCGAGGCTTCAACCCACCCGGTGCACAGGTCTTGGAGTACCAAAATGTACTCGAAGACTTTCAAAGTGCAGGGCAGCGGTCCAATCACGTCTCCAGCGACGACCTGCCATGGTCTTTCGACGTCTCGTCGTCCCATGGGGCCGGCTGGAGACCTCTGTTTCGCTTTATCCGTCAGCTTCTCCTGCTGAAGGTTGGTAGCGACGTTTGGTCCAGTTGCAGACACTGCCTTGGGGAGTCGCTCGGTGGAGGCCTTTTCTTGCCTACTGACCGGCGAGTGGGCCATTGATTCCTTGGCGGCCGGGCCACTGTTGCCCGTGGACGCAGTAACTCTTCTTTCATTCCCCGAGGTGGGGATGGAAACGATGCCGACCTATTCGTTCATCGTAGTCTCCCGAGCAGTTGGGGTCATACCTCTCTGTGTACCCGATCGCCTTGGTGGCTGAAAGCCGCGCCCTCTGCGCGACACAGCGGGGACCTGCTTCGCAGGGTGCTCTATCCTGCAGCTCGCTATCTTTGCGAAGTTCTGCTTTATCACCCTACGAAGCAGCTCTTCCAACTCCTCCGGGTTGGTATCTTCCAAGCTGACCGCAGCAGCCACTTTGCCCTCGTCGGCATTTCGGCTGGCCTTCTTCCGCGAGTCAGCATTGGGAAACGGCCTATACGCCATCTCTGATAGGAGGGCTGTAGCTGGCAGTGGCGGGAGACGGAACGTCTTCGCGTTCTCCAGCGTTTGCTCCGCATCTACCGCCAGCTCTAGGAGCTCCTTCACCGTGCGAAAATCCGTTCTTCGGACCATTGCTTGCAGCTGGGGCTTCATGTTCCGATGAAGCTGGTCCAACTGCTGTTTAGGGCTAGGCGGTGGCGACAACTTCCGCGTTATCGCAATGAGGCACGTGATGTAGTCTCTCACTGCCTCATCCGTCCCCTGCGTGAGGTTGTCGGCTTCGGCAACTAACCGCTGCTGGTACCTCTTCGTAAAGCCGTACCAACGCCTCGCTGAGGCTACGAAATCTTGCCACGTGGTCCATTTATCCTTCTCATTGCGGTACCACGTGGCTGCCGTGTCGGTGAAGAGTTTCGACAAGGATGACAGTACCTCTTCTTCGGAAAGGTTTGCCACGGCTCTACAATCTTTCAGTCTTGCCAAAAATACGTTTATACTTTGGCTCTTTGCGCCAGAGAACCGTATTTGCCACTTCCAGACCACTTGTCCGATGTCTCTCGAGTGGTTAAATCCCAACCTCGAGAAACTCGACGACATGCCTGCCGCACTGTCGGTTAGCCAGTTCGTACCTCTCGCCGTGCTCCGGCGGTCTCCCCCCACCCAGGCCGCGTTTTCGGAAATCAGCCTGATCTCCGGGACGAACTGGCTGTGGCGAAGGCGATGGTCTGTCCCAGACTTTCCAGTCGTCTTGGGACCGTACACGTATTCGCGAAGTATACGTTGTGGACAGTCCTGGCCTCTGTCTTCCTGGTGCTGGAAGCCGCGGCTCGCTGTCACTCTGCTTTTCTATTTGCAGCCATTTCCTTTTGGCAATCTGTGAGCTTTTCTTCAAGCGATTTCACTTTCGCTATTAGCTCTACCAACAGCGAGCCGACGTCTCTAGGCACCTGGAACTCTGTTCCGTCGCATGCCAAGAGACGTAGCATGTCTTCTGGCTGAGTTCTGTTTCTGCCTTCCTCCACCCTGCTCGCGGTGTTGCGTGTCTCTTTTTGCTCGTTTATGTCTTCTTCTCGATGTTGCTCGATGTCGTCATTTTCTTCGGCCTGTATCGTTTCTAGTGGGTGTACGTCCCACGCCGTCGTTTGCACGAAGGATCCGTCTTCCTGTGTGACGATCCTTCTTAGCAGCTCCTCCCTGAGCGCTCTTCTTCGTGCAATCACCTGGTCCGAGCTCTCTGCCTGCAGGAAATCTTCCGGCACGTATATGCCCAACACCCACTTACTCAGCCTGTCCATCAGACTGAATAGGGTGCCCTGTCGCTTCATCTCTATGCGCGACAGGTAATTGTCTATTTCATTACTAGAGAGCGACAACATCCAATCCTCTACTGCCTCTTCTATGGCCGACGACATTTTAATACTGTTTTTGAGTTTGTGCAAGGGGATTTATCGTCAATCTCCCGATAACTCTATGTGCTTTCTGCACTGTCAGTGGTATCCTTCACTAGGTACCTACTGGATTACCACTGACTACTAAAACAAAGTCCTTCCAACTGGTGGTTTTCGTCCCTATTCGCTCTTCTCAATCTACGGGGATGGAGTGACTCCTCGCTGTCCCCGTTAGGTCTCGCTAAACCTAAATTCTCTATTTTACCTCTTGCTTGGAGGTTATGTTGCTCTTATCGTATTGCGCCAACGTTTTCTAACGATGCGCAATCGATTTCAACTATGCGCAAACGATTTCCGGTGTTCACAAACGATTTCGCGAGGTTTTGGGCCTTATTTACCTTTTCTGCGCGAATGGCGTACTTGTCTCGAAAACTAATGCCTGCTCCAACATCTTTAGCACACGCACAAATGATTCCGCGCGCAAAATCAAAATTTCCGTTTTTAGACCACTGCGCATGCGCGACACCACAATTTTTATGTGTGTCCACTTATTAGTTACCTGCGCAAACGATTCCGCATGTCAAAATGAAAATTTCAATTTTCTACCCTTTGCGCAATCGCAACACCAAAATTCGCGAATGCGTCCACCTCCTGAAGTGGAGAGCAAACGAATCCACGATAATGATTTTTCAATTTTAATTTTTGACTCCTGTGCATGCGCGTGGCCAAAATCGTTGCGCGCGCAGAAAAACTAACCCCTCGCGCAAACGTTTGTGCCACTTTACCTAATTAACCTCAAAATTTCTTTTGAGCAACAATTTCCCTCCGGCGTGCATGTGTGCTGCCGACAAAGAGATAGCACTGAAAATTACACCCTAACTAAACCCTAAAGTACTTCAACAATTGCTCGGCCTTAACAAGCAATGTTCCTCACTACTGGTACGTGCAGGCCGGGTATTATACCTCAAAACAAGGTTAGAAACCACCAGTTGGTTGTCCTTGCACGCGCTCTATAAATATTCGCAATCAACGCAACGCGAGTCTCGACCTACTTTTCACGTCAAAGTTTAAGAAAATTAAAAAAAAATTTTTATATCTCGAATTATCTCGGGCCCGTTCTTAACGATTTAAAAAAACCATTAGTTGGGCGCCAGTTGTAACGGAATAGGACTCTCTGCACGTAATATACTCGTGCTACGTACTTGCAAGGATTTCACGTCAAAGAAACCCTGCTGTCCGGCAGTTGACAGTGGCACAAGGGGTGAATACTTGTCTTAAGCTTTCATTGTAGAAAGCTTAAGCTACTTCCTACTCGGGCGCCCCTTGCTCGATGGCACTGCTGCCAACTCCGGTGCGAGAACGGGGCTACTGGCTACACCTAGCCTTACCTGCCAGCAGCCGGTACTCCCGTACAACACCGTTTGTTCGCGCACAGTGGTTTACTCTTCTCTTACCTTCGCGTTACCGTTGCTTCTCCAGGAGTCGATGCCCTCGGCTAACTGCAGCTGTAAAAGGGTAGAGGGCGGTATTCGGGTAGCATGCACGGGTCGGGCACTCTAAATGACAACGCGTGACTCGAGATGTAAAAATGAAATAAAAGACACTTTATTCAAAGTATAAAATAAATTAGGAACGCAAATCGTAACGCGTAGGCCGAGACTTTTACGGGAGCCGGCACGCACCGCCGGCTCCATCGCTTCGCTAACACTACGCACGAATAACACGGCTCGCTATGCCGACTTTAACTCACCGCGAGGTGTACGTGCACAACAATAATCAAATACTCAACGAGACTTACTCGGGGCTGGCCAGCCATCGCAGTCGCAACGCACTTCGAGTCCGCGGAGATGCAGTGAATCCTCGCTGTCCCTGCTCGCAGTTGACGTTGTCGCGTCTAACTCTCTCTATTTCTTTCGTGGTTGGTGGCGGCCCTGTGGCGGTCACTCTTCTATCGGTGGAGGCGCGTCACGACTGTCGTATCTCTCTCACTATCTCACTCACACACACGGCACTTGCGCTTTTCTCTTCGCGCAACGGTGACAGCGCTCACTTCTCGCATGTCACTCTCGTCGACAATATTTCTACTACTCGACTTCTATACTGCCTTCTCATCGTCTGCTTCTTCTCCGTCTATCTTGTTCGAGCTCCATGCGGCGCGCTATTGATCGCGATCCGAATAAGTGCGCCAGATTCGAATCTCGCGACGCTGTATATACGATTATTCGGACGTTATACCAGCGCCCATTACAGTTTATATACATTTATATAAGTTTATTTATAAAAATTTATATTTACCCTAGCATAAATCGAAAATGTAATAAATTGTTTTAGTAAGTGTAGAAAAGTGTAAAAACGTGTAAGTATAATAAAAATGTAGTTTAATACTGAATTTCTGACATATTTTACATATTTTTATACTTATTTATACTATGTTTCAGTTTTTATATATTCTTTTATGTTTTCTATACTTTTCTAGAATTCATAAAATTTTTTTTAATCATATACAAATCTATGTGTATAGAAAAATTTAAGAAAGTGTAGAAAAATGTAAAAAGGTATACTAATGTGTTAAAAACGTATAGAAAAGTATTATAAAAGTAAAAAAGTGTTGAAAAACATATTAAAATGTAAAATAATATAAGCAACTATGAATATAAAAAGCTGCGAAAATGTGTTCATAAACTATAAAAACATGTAAGAAATTGTAAAAAAAGGTATAATAAAGTGTTAATAAATGTAAAAGAGTGTAAAAACATTATAATCAAATGTTATGTTAATAAGTATGAGAAAGTATAAAAAACTGTAAAAAAATTTTTGAATTACTACCCTGTCGTAAATTATAAATGTTAACAAGAGTTGTAACGGGCGCTGGTATAAGGTCCGAATAATAATGTATACAACGTCGTGAGATTCGGATCTCGCGCGCTTATTCGGATGATGACTGATAGCGTGCCGCGCGGAGCTCGAATAAGATAGATAGAGAAGAAGCAGACGATGATTAGCAGTAGTATAGAGAGAGAGTTCCGACTAGACTACAGAGGGTAGTCGACATGTTGTAGAGTGTCGTGCACGCGAAAAGTGAGTTCGCAAACGCCGCGCATACGTTAGTGTAGAGTGTGTGCGCCGCGCCTCCACCGCTGCAAGTGTGACCGCCACAGAGCCGCCACCCATCAGGAAAGAGCGTCAAGGAGAGAGAGAGAGAAACTCCACGACGACGGGGACAGTGGGACTGCCCCATCCCCGTCTTCCTATTGCAGCGAGTGCGACGGAGAAGGCTGCGTCGAGCGGTGGCTGGCCAGCCGCTAGCGTGCGTTGCGTTAAGTTTGTATTAGCGGACCTGACGGGCGCGTGGGCATCCCCCCCCCGCCATGGAGAATCAACGCTGCTGTGCAGCGACTGCGTGTGTCCGCGTTGCGATCGGGATTCATCCCGCTAAGTCTCGGCCTACGCGTTTACTTTGAGTCAACTTTATATTTCGAACTTTGAATAAAGTGATTCTTGATTTTATCTTACATCTCGAGTCACGCGTTGTCATTTATAGTGCCTGATCCGTGCATGCTTCCCGAATACCGCCCTCTACCCTTTTACAGCTGCAGTTAGCCGAGGGCATCGACTCCTGGAGGAGCAACGGTAACGGGAAGGTAAGAGGAGAGTAAACCGCTGCGTGTAAACAAGCGGGGTTGTACGGGAGAACCAGCTGCTAGCAGGTAAGGCTAGGTGTAGCCAGTAGCGCCGTTCTCGCACCGGAGTTGGCAGTAGTGCCCCGGAGTAGGAGGTGCTCGAGTAGGAAGAAGCCTAAGCTTTCTACGATAAAAGCTTACGGCTGTTGTTCTTCCCTTGTGCCACTGCCAACTGCCGAACAGCAGAGTTTCTTTAACGTAGAACCCTTGCAAGTGCGCAGCACAAGTATTTGACGAGTAGATTACGTGTAGAGAACCTTATCCCGTTACAGAGTGAATAACTTAAAAATTAGTTAAAATTATTTACTATTCTTATTTGTCTTTATTCTTATGCTAAGACAAAATCAGAGTACAGTTGTAGCATGTGTTAATAATTCCTAATTGGAATTGTGTTATTAATTCCTTAGAAAATACTAGTTTGCATTAATTCCTTATAAAATAATATAAATTTGACTGAATTAATGTACGATATGTATGCATTTTAAGAGTTTAATTGAGTTTTAATTTAATTTTAATATTTTGTTTGTCCACCATTGTTTTCAATTAGTTCAAATATACGGCTCTGCCTACTGGTCACTAATTTATTAATGGTATCAGCGTCAATCTCTCGCCATGCTTGCAGAACTGTATTTTTCAACTCTTGCAAAGAGTTGTATTGTTTATTATTGTCATACACTTCACGAACAAGAATACCCCAACGATTTTCTATAGGATTCATGTCCGGAGAACACGCAGGCCACTTCAAATCTAAAATATCATTATCAGAAAACCATTTTTTAGTTACTCGATTCCGATGTATTTACGCATTGTCTTGCTGAAAAATGAAATCTAAATGTTCATTACTGTCCATAAAAAGTAATAAATTATCTTCGAATCACACGAATGCTCCTCGTACCATTAAGCTGCCAACATCAAAATTTCTACGGGAGAAGGATTGCGGTTCTTCAGAGAAGCATATTTCGCGATAAACACAAGAATAGTTTTGTTGTAGAATCCTCTCAGCTTTTCAATAAAAATAAATTTAACGCCGTACGTGTATGCTTTCCCTTACATATATGTAAATAAAACATATAAATTAAAAAAATTAAAAGCCCGATCAGGACTTACTTTACCAAAAAATTCATGGAGGTACCTTTTGATATCCAAAAGTGTCCGTATGAATCCTGTAATAATTAACGATCGTTTTTAGATCTAAAAAAATTCATTCGTGTCATAAATTTTTAAAAAAGTCGTACACAAGTCTGAAAAAATATAATTAAATTCTACAAAAAATTAGAAGAAAAAAAGTCTATGTAAGATATTTCGAAATTTTGCTTCGTTTTTGAGCTAAAAATTAATCAAAATTCCGAATATACTGATGAAATTTTATCAATATTAAAGGATTTTTTTGTGTCAATGAGTATATAATGTCGGCTAAATATTCGTTATATGTTTGTAATTTCGGATTGCATATTTTTCCAATAATATTCATGCACCAGCTTGTCGTATGTTTTAGTTATTTCTTTGTGGACGGCGATAGTAGACTCGTGATATTCTTTAATTACTCGGTAACGATTTTCTACTTTACTATGGGCAAATTATTCTTGAAGAATACTATCGTCAACTCTATTCCCTGAAAGATTTTGTTGCACTGCTCAATGAAGAGACTCCACTCAGACATAGACAACATACCTATTCAAGCTTTATTAATCTTCGTTTCAAAGTCTTTACACACTGTCTCAGATCTGGTCTTAAGGGTTTGGTATCAATGTGTGGTTTTACGAAAATTTCCAAAATTGTACCTTAAACGGTCTCTGTGGTATGTATCTCTCCTACAGATCGTTCCACGCTCTGCAGTTCATCTTTTAAGATATATTTCCTTTCTAACGATGTCTTTAGAACTTCTATTTCCAGACATATTGCCTTGGCTATCATAATGATCCATTAACATATTGTTTTGGTCATGTGAAAGGGTGTGCCTATCGATCTCGTTTAATGTTGGAACATTACCTTCTATACTTGTCATACTGATATCCCCTTCGCAGGCTGGATTAACCTCATAAAACTCTTTCCTTGGAGAATAATCTCGATTTGGGTGACCTTCCTTTTGTGATTCGTCGAAGGATGGCATTTCGGCTTCCGTCGTCAAGTTGGACTCCAATCGATCCTCTTCTGCACGAGTATTATTGATTGGATCTGAGGAAAGTGAGACGTCACCCGTTCGTATTGCTTTCGGATTCTCACTTTCTTCCATTCATGGGCCGACATTAAGAGGTCTCCTGTCAGGTTGGGGAGGGGGGTGCAAAAGTACCGATCTAGTTAATTCCCTTATATGTGGATTCCGTGGTTATAGGGGACATCTGCGGTTGGTCCCTCTTTTCCCATACATCTATTCGAAGTCCTGAGTGCCCGCCTTCTTCTCTTTCGTCCATATCGACGGTAAATTATATTTGTGTTCCATTTTTCCCAGAATTGTGCAATAATTGGCGTAGTTTCTCTATTGACAACTCATTTATGGGGTCTCTTTCGCGCGATATCACTGTATCACCTGTATAGAAGTCTGGAGTGACAATGGGCTCAGATATCCTTGCGGCTATTGCCCCAGGTCCCACAGTATGTGGGCTACTGATATCGGAGTTCTTTACTATCCCCATATTACGGTTCTCCATACCTTCACTGCAGTTGTTTCTGAAGTTATTCTCTTGTTCCAGTACTTCGAGGGACTCTCTTAATATCTGTAATACACGATCTTTTTCCTGTCTTGATAAGTAAAACTTATTCCTTGAGATCTTCGTTAGTCTAACATTGGTTAACATATACTGAAATTTCACATAATCATGATAGTCCAAAGTGTATACTTGTTCGTTGCCTTCAGATTGCGTTAAACAATGTAGGTGGACGCGACCCTCCGTGTCGGATGTGGTGCGAGGTGTCTTGCAAAGAAAGAATCCATTTTCCGTGTTTCGTATGGCCAAGAATTCTCCAAATATGATTTTACCTTTGCCGCTATGAGAATGCCATTTCATTGTCGTTGTCTTGCGGCTCTTTATTATTTGACTGTCGGATATATCTTTCCTTTTTTATTGCAAATCGGTTGACGACGCGTCGCTTAGGTTAGTCTCGCTTTCCTTCGTAGTGGGGGGATCCTCGCCACATAAGGGGTTTTGCCTTAGAGTTTGAGACAAACAACAATTGTTTGTTGGTTTCCGCCTGCGGCAATATGGACTGCACGGGAAAACGATGTTTGTTGCAGTGACACCAAATTCTCACAAATCGGAAATCTTCGCCACGTTTTTGTCTCGGTATGTTTGGTGTACTTGCGCCTTCTTAGTTGTTTCTCAGATTGCTCTTCGATTTCCTCTCTTTCGTCTGAATCTGACGATGAGTCTAGAGTCTTCGCTGCCAGATGTTACATCTTTGTCCTGATTGCAGTCTCTCTTAGCTGCTGCTATGGTCAGGTAGCATATTCGTGTCGGTGGGTCATATTCGTTGTAATTGTCTTCTTTCTCGTGTCTTGCCGCTAATTCATAAAGCTCTACTCTAGGACAGCCCGGATTTTCTTTCCTTAGTTGCAGTATCAGGTTACGGGACAGTACATCCGCATTACAATTGCGCGACCCAGGGTGATATATTACCTCAAACTAGTAGCCGCATAATTCTGCTTTTAACCTGTTGAATCTTAAATCTGGTTTTTACCTATTATGGAAATGCTTGAGTGATCCGTGATCACTAAGAACTTGCGAGCGTATAAAAAGGGACGGAATTGCTCTTTTGCGTACCATTCCAAATATTCATCCGTTTCTTCTTTGCCTACCCACTTTTCACGTGCATTACATACTTTCGACTTTACAACCAAATCTATAACTTTATTGGTGTATTTTCCAATCAAAGTAACAAGTCCTAGATGCGATGTAAAGCCACGCTTTGCCCACGAACCATCGCGTGAAAATGTGATCTCCTCATCGGAGTTATCAGAGTCATTTAATTTTGAGTATGCTCAAATTGATCCAACTAAAATATTCTGGATAGTTTTTATTACATGATACAAATGAATTATTAAGTAGTGTAACGGGGTGAGGTTATCTATAACTAAGTTACTCTCCCTATGTATTAGCTAGGGGTTCTACGTGAAAGAAGCCCTGCTGTCCGGTAGTCGGCAGTGGCACAAGAGACGAACTCTAGACTTAAGCTTCCATTGTAGAAAGCCTAAGCCTCTTTCTACTGAAGC
>JAWWEQ010050317.1:0-11796 GCA_035583055.1 Torymus tubicola
ACGTTAACTTCGTTAACTCCTTGGACTTGCCAGGCGTTGTCATGCATACTGGAGAGCGCATCCCATTCAGTAGCGAAATTGTGAGTCTCGGTTCTGTCGACGGATATCGAAGCGTATGTATTTAGCGGACGCTTTCTCTGCATTTTTGTTTAGGATCTTAAGTTCAGCCAGTAGTCGTTCTGGCAGGCGAGCCGTTTAGTACGTGCGTAGTGTTGCGAAGCATAAAAGCCGGCGGCGAGAAGTCTCAGCCTACGCGTTTACCTGGATATACTTTTGGTATTAACGATATTTTCTATTCTGAATAAAGTGTTCTTTTATCTCATTTTTTACATCTCGAGTCACGCGTTGCGGAAAATTACAATGTTTAACTTACAACTTACGCTGAAATGTTCCTTTACGAATACTCCAAAATTGTTCCAATTACGATTCTACACACACTTATAAAAGTATAAGACCTTACAAAAGATTTAACACATGATCAAGCAAAAAATGACTTTTAAATTTTCTAAACTAATTCAACCGGAGTCCTCCGTTTAGCTGGCCGTGTTGCTTGGTTCGTACGTTGACTGGGACTGTTGCGCATTTTTGGAGTGAAGGTTCTCACAGCTGTGTCTCCTAATCTATGACTGACGTCAAAAAATACATTCGTTCTCATTTCTTTTCATATTAATAATTGATAAAATGTCTTATGTTAATTGTAATTATAGTATAAATTAGAAAAATTATTGGCATTGATCTGAAAAAAATTATAAGCGATGATAAAATTTTGATAATGCATTTCAAGTTTTTTAATATAAAAATGATGAAAATTGAGAATTTACGAACAAATTCAAAATTTGTACATCTTTATTTAATTTTAACTTAAGAAAAATTGCATATTTTTTTCGAAAACTTCGTATTCATATTGTGGAGTAGATTTGTACGTAAAAAAATTTTAAGCAATTTTAATATTTTGACCGGTACAATTGGTACATATGAAAATGAGTGCGTCTCATGAATGCTGCAATTTGGGGCACAAACAACGACTTTTAAGAATTAATACCATCTATTAATATCTTTGATTTAATAAGAGAGATTATTTCTTTAATCTTTCTGGAAAGAGCCTCCAGAATACAGTTCCACCTGGCGGAGTTAAATGCATTTCTGATGTTCAGAGTCGCTACGAGGCAATACTTTTTATTTCCCTTTTCCCATCTTTCACTCACGATAGCCTCCTTCGCTTTGTTCACGACCACGTTACTGGCATCCAGCGTGGAGTAGCCCTTGCGGAATCCGAATTAATTGTTGGATAATTGTATCTCCGTGGATGATGTGCTCGTATATCTTTCCCACGGTGTCCAGCATGCAGAGTGGATGGTAGGATGATGGTTCGTCCGCCGTTTTCTTTCCCGTGGGAAGATGTACCAGCCTCTGCTGTTTCCACTTACAGGAGTAATCCCTTCCGGCATACACTTGTTATATATCGAGAGAACGATCTCCGGCGCTTCCTCGATGTCAGTCTTAAGCGTAATATTGGAGATACCGTCCAATCCAGGAGCTTTAGAGTTTATCACTTCGCGTATGTCGGTCTTTCATTGTCAATGGTGGAATCTCTTTCTTGCATTTTGCTTGATCTAATGGTCATAGCTGAATTGCTCCATGGATCTGGGTCTACTTACTCCATAAGTTATTTCCAAAATTCCTCCTTGCCGTTTTTGATTGTCTTGACCAATTTTCCTCGCGCCTCCTCGTCAGCTTGCTCCAGTTCGATATAGTCCGGATTGCTCCTTTTTCGTTTGGGTTTTGTTTTCTAGTTCGTATGCATTCTTGACGAAGTGCCGCATTTACTTCATTCCACCAGTACCTTTGCGGATGCTGGTTTCCATGACCCTTACGAGGCATCGTCGCGTCACAAGCATTAATGACACGTATCATAACCTCTTCTACTTCTCTGGATGCGTCCTGGACATCTGTGGATTCCTTTCAGGAAGCTGCTTTGAAGAGTTCCTTGTAAAATGCGCTGATCCTCCATCCTAATGCGTTACTCTTCTGTTGTAGCGTTACCTTTCTTTTCCGGTTCGTTAAGACTTCTCAGGAGATCAGTCGTTGGTCGCTGAGATGGAAAATGTCCATCCTCCCAAGATTTATTATTTTCCGTGATGAGATTAGCACTTAGGAAGGTAAGGTCCACAATTTATCCTTTGCCATTTTTCTCATGATCCACTTTCTCCCCTTCTTGAGTAACACTACATTTAGAAAAGAATATTCCGTTAGCAGTGCCTTACCTTTATCATTTGTTTCTTTTCTTCTCCAATCTACCGCCCACGCGTTGAAGTTTCCCACTACAGCCACGGGGGAGTGCTTCTTGACGTCAGTAGTCAGCCTACTAAGGAAGTCGGTGAACTCGCTTATTCCTTCACTGGGTTGCTCATAGCTGCAGTAGAACTGAATATTTCCCAGCTTTGCTCTCACCAAACCATTTTGCGTGCTATTGACGGTGTCCTGGTAAGGGACGTTATTACAAGTCCAAATAGCTACTTTTCCAGTGACGTCAAATACCCATTGCGGATTGTTAGGTCTCTTGTATGGCTCGGATTTCAGTACAAGATCCGGCTTCACTTCAGTCACAGTCTTTAATAGCAGTTCCTGTGCTGCCTCGCAATGATTTAGATTTTGCTGTAATATCTTCATCTTCTTCCGTTTATTCGTCTTTGCATTTCCTCCGTAACTACCGGACACTTGTAGCTGCCTGCTACGTGATCACGCGTGATCGCAGCGATCTTGCTTCCCTTTCTCGACGCATAAAACATATTTAGCCTCGTTCTTGTACTGCGCGACTTTATGACTCTTGGCACCGGACTTGATGCAGAGCTTGGAACGATTAATATCGCTCCTGCATTGTTTTTCGACGTGCCCTATATCGTTGGCTGAGGGGAAGATGACACTAACTCGCGCGAGCGCGTAAAATAGTACTAACTCGGACGAGCGCCTAGTACATTACTAACTCGGACGAGCGCGTAAGATAGTACTAACTCGGACGCTCGCCTTTAGATTTTTGCGGTTGATTGTACTTTCGCAGACAAATTTCGTACAAATTGGATTTTTTAACAATAAGTTCATGAGCGGGAGACCAAAGGTTTATATTAAATTATTATATTTTAATATAATAAGTCTCTTTTTGTATCGAAAGCGTGAAAAATGTCTCCCGCTCATGAACTTATTGTTATACAGAAAAGTAGACTTCAAAATCAAGTTCAGCGGATCAAAAAATCCAATTTGTACGAAATTTGTCTCCGAAAGTACAGTCAACGACAAAAATCTAGAGATTCGATTGCTACTGTGTGGTTCTCGCCTGCTGCTTTTTGTTACGTCGTTTTCACCTCATTCTTGATGGTTGCCTCTCAAGGTCTCTAATTACGAGCTCAACCTTCTGTGTCTTACTAATGGTTGGCTTCTTCTTTCAGTGTCTCCGCTATCCGATTTTGTAGGGTTATCATTTTGTCACCGATCTTCCTGTTTAGGACTATCAGCAGTTTGTCTGTCACTTTTGACTTTTCCAAGAATATCAGGACTTCCCAGCTTTGGAACCTATGTGTTGGATACCGGCCGATGCTTTCGTGATTTATCGAGTCTTTTCTTCTTATTGTCTTTCATTCTTCTTTCAGCTCTTTGCCAGCCAGTATGTTGATCTCCAGTTGGACCGCCTTTATCCTGTGGCGTCTGTGCGCTTGATACTTGTGCATCTGGCTTTGGTGCAGCTGGCATCTGCTAGTTCTGCTGTGCCTTCTTCTTTGGCTGATACTCATTCACTGAAGGTCGTGAGCGTCGCTTCCGCTCATTACTTGACTGCCTGAGCGTCGAGCACTAGGAGATCACGCCTTCGCTCAGTGTCCCAGCCTTGATATCCTTTTGGTGTTGATCTCCTTCATCACTGATCGAGGACGCATTTAGCCATCCCTGTGAGTCTCCTTGCTCACATTTCTTCTTCCTTCCAGGTGTTTCAGCGGCTTGGCCACAATTTCTCATGCCGTTGCCACAGCTCCCTTTTATCTTCTCTGCTCGTACTTTTTCTGCTTGTCTTTTGAGATGTAGCAAGGGCCAAGTGATCCACCCATCTGCACCAGCCTGGTTGGCCACAGAGTGCTTCTGGCTCCCCCAAAAAAACCGTGGAGCCTGCACCGACCACCGGGGCTTTCACCCAACTTAACCCGATCGGAATCGGTGTCGAGATTTGCCTCATTGTTGAGAGGGCCCGCTTGGAGTACTGTGTTTTGACGCTCATCTACCATAGTTTGTCATTCAAAGTTACTTTCCCTATTTCGTTCACCCTGACTGTTTTATCTCCCCGGTGTCCTCCATATCTGACGGGCTTTCCCCTATCCGCTACTTGGGAAGGCGCCTGATGCGAGACTAGCAACTCGACACGGGTGAGTGTGCGTTTTTTTTGAGGCAACGGGGAACTGCTTTAGGCACTGTAGGAAGACAGGTGTCTCCCCGTGTGTTGGACTCGGCCGACGTTGTTATACCAGGATTTACTCACTAAAACCTCTTCGTTTTACACTGCGCCCGCGGAAACCGCTGCTAGGCATTACTTCGCAATAGAAGTGTGTGCCTCAAAGGCCCTTTTTCATACCACCCAGCGCAAACTTAACGCGGTGTTTATATGGCAAGTGGCTCCGTAGATCGTATAGCTACTCGTGGTCTCTGTCCAGATTTAGATATTACGGAAGTCTCTACTGTGGAGAGAAGGGCTTCGGTTTTCTTATGTTGGAATAATGCCACCAGTACATGAGCCACTTCCAATAGCTTTGATCCAGCCTTTAGAAGATGTTCTTTGAACGTTAACCCCGTATCCAGCGTGACCCTAAGATATTTAATAGTGTCTACCGTCTTGATCTTTTTTTCATCGACCGTAAAGGTAGCATACTTCCTCTTTTCTGTTCGAGAAATTAGCACCGCATCAGTATTCTTTGTTGCCAGATTCAGCTCATGGTCACTCAACCAACCAGCTACCACTTCAACAGTCTCAACTCCGAGGTGTTGAATCTCATCGATGCTCTTTGCGACAATGATGAGCGCAAAAGTCGTCAGCGAAAGCTACCATCAAGACTCCCTCTGGGCGCAGTTGCCTAAGCAGTCCATTGTATAGTATGTTTCAACCTGGAAATGTCCCAGGACCGAACCTTGAGACACACCTCCTGTAATTTTATAGGAGCGCATTCCGTTATGGGTGTCATAGAGCAGAGTTTAGTTCATTAGGTAGCTCAAGGTAATCCTCTGGAGGAAGAGCGGTACCTTCAGTTGTTCCAAGAACTCCATATTGTGATCCGATCTGGCCGAGTTAGACGTATTTCGGATATTAAGCGTACTGACAGAGCACATTTGGTTTGTGCACCAACTACCGCTGATCACATCCGAGGCTATCGCCACCTCTCGGCCAATGACATCAACAGTTGACCCTTTCGAGAGCCAAACTGATTATCAGAAAGACCTCCTGCTTCTTATATGGACATCTTCATCTCAGCTATTGTGGCGCGTGGCTATCTCTTACCATCAGGCCAGTGCTACTGGCTGCTCGCGGTATTCCGGAAATAAGTGATGAACCACCCTGTCCAAAAAATCTAGGCAGGTCAATACGTTGGGACTCCTCGGCTTATGTCCACCCAGGTGAATCCGGGCAGAGGGGTTCTATTTTTCTGGATATATCAAGATTTCCGCATACCCAGATGACAGCGTTGTTCGTAGTATCACTGACCTAGTAAGTAGGTACGTTAAGGTTCCTGTACTTTTTACTGACTATGGCAATGTCGGCCTTCTCTTCTCAAACTTACTGGAATAGCAGGTTCTGAACCACGATGCAATGGTTCAGGTTGATTTGGAAACCCTAGCCATTGTCGCTCTTCGGTGCCTCGTTCTCCTGCGATGTCGTGTGGTTATGGGATACGCAGTTCACTGTTTTGTAGCCGTCTTTTCTGCATCGGAAACATTGCGCTGACCCATCGATCGTGCTTTTGCAGTTCTTCGCTATGTATTCATTTTTCCGCCGTACCCTGCAGTCACTCAGCCAATAGCTTTTTTGCTTCTGCTACAGGAAGCAAGGCACTAGCTGCTTGGATGGCACAATAGGAGCTCAAATAGGAGTTCTCCTGCTCGGGTGCGACTAATCCGCAAGAATCTTTCTCTGAACTCTTTCAAGACTGGCGTGTCTTTCAGATAATGTCGGTATATGATACCTCATCCGATGCCTTAATTTTTAAGGCCTCGGATCGAGCAGATCTTGGTCCGATCTTTGGCTGTACCTTTGGTATATTAGGCCTGCTCACATCCCCGCTCTTTTTTTGGCTCTTTTACTCTATATTGTTGTCCGGTCAGCATCCATGCACTGCTGTTGAGGTGCTTCTGTTGTTAGCTAAGGTACACTGTCGTAGCTTGTTGTCTGCGTTTTTGCACTTTTTACCTCCTTCGCTGTTGGAGGTGAGGGCCTCTCACGATTTGTAGACACTCGTGGTGCGCCTTCCTTGCAGAAAAGATGCGAAGTTTGGAATGCTCCACCCTTACTTGAACTTGCCGCCCGTGCCGACCATACATTTTGTGGGCCTTTGGCGTATTCCTTAAGTGCTCTGGCGGTGCTCCTGGCCATTTTCTTAAGCACAGTATGAAGATTCTTTTTCTCGAAGATGAACTCTATCTTATCAAAAAATATCAGCTGATTTGTCAGCTGACTTATCATGCCAAAGTATCATCTGAGGTTCTACCTGAATGCTGCCAAAAGCTGACGTCAATTAAAGATCAGTTTCTTCAGTAATGGAATTTGTCTATCAGGATATTTTACCCCTCCAGGTGAGTTCAAAAATGCACGTTTGGAAGCATTTTGTACATGAGATATTAGCTGACAAATCAGCTGAGAAATTAGCTGACATATCAGCTGATACAAATTTTTTAAAAATAGAAAAAATGTGCAAAATGCTTCCAAAGGTGCATTTTGAAACTCATCTGGGGGGGGGGGGGGTAAAACATCTTGATAAACAATTTTCATTACTGAAGCTGATCTTTAATTTACGTAAGCTTTTGGCAGCATCGGGGTAGAATCTCAGATGATATTTTGGCATGATAAGTTAGCTGACAAATCAGCTGATCAATCAGTTAATATTTTTTGGTGTTTGTACTCAGCCTCTTGCAGGTCTCTCGATTTCTCAGGCAGTATACGTGCCCCTCCTTCCCACAAAATCCGTGGGACCTGCACCGACCACCGGTACTTTTACCCGATCGGAGTCGACGATGAGAAACCTTCTATATGATACACTACTTTCATGTTTCCTCGAGGTTCGCCCTTCGCTGCGTCAGATTGGCTGACTGTATAGTATATTTGGCTTCCCTCAAAATCTGTGGAGCCTGCACCGACCACCGGAGCTTTCACCCGATCGGAATCAGTGATGGGATTTCCCGCATTGGCGGGGACATCCACTTGGAGTAATACGTCTCTCTTATATGCCATGTCCATAGATCCAACTTATTTTTTCGTAATAAAATATTAGTTTAAAAAAGTCTATTCCTCTGCTAAAAAACATATAAAAGTTTCAATTATATTGTTCAAAAAAAAATTTTTATCAATAAAAGCAGCCTGTTTTTCTTCTGTAATAAAAGAAAATTAATAAAAAATAATTGTACAATTTTTTTAAAAGTAATTGATTATAATTTTTATTATAAAACAAAATTACATTTGGATACAGCAACATATAATTAACTATGAAAAAGTAAAGGTCTTTTAAGTAATAATTCTACATGATTAAAACTTTGACCTTGAAATTTATTAGTAGTCATTAAAAATGATAAGACAATAGGAAATTGTTTTTCTGTAGTTAAAGTCATTATAGGAATAAAAACCTTTGTTCCAATGTTTGATCCTGCAATTATTTCTGCGTCAATATTATCCTCAAATTTTTTTATTTATTCCAGAGTTATAAAGAACATATAACATTTGTCGATTAATACAGAGTATATTTATAATTACAATAACACACTACACCATCCTAAATCCTGCAGAGGAACATAGGATTTCCTGTTCCCAGGTCAGGATTAACTTGTTTTATCTATTTTATTCACCACATTTTATTGCAACACACTCTTCAAACTTATTACAACAGAACTTATAGAACTTATAATATTTAACTCGGCAAACGCGATAGCACGACTATACTGGACAAAGGTGAAAATTAGACTGAAACTATGGGCTACTGCCCTTACAAAACTGATTTAGAAACTGATTTTGATGCTTGGTTGATAACTATATATGCTCTATAGTACGTCGTGCTAGGGCTTCATTACCTTTATTTATTTAGGTGTGAAGAGCCCTGCTCTCCAACTTACGCGTCGATATCGATCTCCTATAGTTCAGAGACCGATATCGAAACATGCAGGGCCATAAATCCTGAACGTGGTGTCGCTATTATGCACTACCGGCATAGGTATTGCCCGCTAGTGCATCTCACCTTTAAAGCCAGCGCATGATAGTGAGTTTTTGGTAACTTATTTTATGGTCTTGTTGTTCTAATGATCGCACTCGTCACCTTGAAAAAATTTGTGATCTCACTTAAGTCTTTCGTCGTCTTTTGCTCTTAGTAAGAACGATAAAAGGGGAGATGAGAGAAAAAAGAGAAAACAACAAAAAGTAATCGGAAGGGATTGCCTAGCAGGGCGTTGCCCCCCTCAACTCAGAGATTTCATCGTCCTCGATGGATTCAGGTTGTGAGTGTCAAAGGGTAGATACCTTAGGCCGGTTTCCAATGGCTTGATTGGCAACTGATGCTTGCGCCATTGTAAAAGAAGTTTACCTTTTGTGAGTCCTGAGTCGCCGTATTATTCCTATCCGCGCCATCTTCAAAGTATGAGTTATGGCAGTCGGTGGAAAGGGTCTCGTTAGCCTATTAAAATTGAGGTAATGGTCCCTTAAATCGCGATGTTGATTATTAATTCTAGATTTTATCGGATTTCGCATCTGTTGTGTAATGCAGAAGCATTAAGTAGAGCCGCTACGATGTCGACTCCTCCTCGTCCTCAGCTCCGTGTGTATGTAATGCACCGGAGCTAACACACGGACTTTCTTATCTGTTGAGGTACGAGGAGCAGCCGACGAGCCAAGGCCACACACACGCGGACACGCACACACCAAACAAGCAGGCTGTAGCCGAGCCGTGCCGTCCCACGGACAACGAGAAATAATAACAACGGCCACATGCACAAGCACAATACAAACAAAAATACCGACACTACACACACAAATATGACACGTGTAGACGACGACGATAGAGAGCGACGGCTACCGAATACGAGAGAGACAGGGAAACGTGCCGCGCACGAGAGCGAGAGAGAAGGCAAGCGTGCCGGAGTGGGAGAGCCAGAGTGAGAGAGCCACCGCGGGTACTACCGTAGCCTGCGCGCTACGAGCACATGGGAGTGAGAGAGAGAGAGAGAACGAGTGCCGGAGTAGGGAGAGTAATAGAGAAGTACCGCAGTAGCCTGCGCGCTGCATATGCGAGCCTGCATACGAGATATGGAGAGAGAGAGAGAACGAGCGCACAAGCGGGAGGGAGAGAGAGAAAGCGTAGCAGAGTAGGGAGACTGATAGAAGCATAGCAGCAGCCTGCGTGCCGTGCCTGCGCACATGTAGGTGAGAGAGAAGGAGTATGCGCGTACGTGAGAGTGAGAGAGAAGGCGAATGCGCCGGAGCGGTATGTTCGATGCCGTACTAAGACAGTCTGCGCACTGCCCGCGTGTGTGTTTGAGAGAGAGAGAGAGTGCAGCCGCATGCTGATAGCAAAGAGGAAGCAGTGAATCAGCGTGCCGTAGTAGTGGAGGCATGGCAATTAAGGCGCGCCTCCACTGTGCCAACCTAAATACGAATTATACATTCAAATGGCGCGCGCATCAGGTGGCAGATCGATTGCACCTAGAGTTACCGACCTAGCCCTTCGGACATGTAAATGACGAATTAGCGTGCCGAACGGCCTTCTTCTCGAGCGTGATAGGCCGAAAGGGCGCGAGAAGAAGGACTACAGCGACAATTATTACATTGCTTTAATTGCGCAATGTAATGTGCCATTAGGGAATACAAGAGCGAGAAAGATAGCGATAGTGATTGGAGAAGAAGGAAGTGAGCGAGCACATTTCGTGTGCTCGATCAGTCAGCCATTGTCTGTTCAGCGCGAACGTTGTAAGCGATAAGATAGTAACTGAATTGCGAGTTTTGTTGAGAGTTAGAATAGTTGTAGTAAGTTAAGTGCGAGTTTTTTTGTGTACGTGTTAGGGTTAGTTGTCACGAATAGTCAATCGTGTTGCGAAGGAGAAGCTAGGGAATCAGCGTACCGTACGTCGACATTGTCAAGCGCCAGCGAACCACGAAAGTGTGCCTGTGCAACCACAGCATAGCGGTGAGTGTGAGTCCATGTCGGCGAGCCTGTTCGCTCCCCGACGTGCCTTTTACTTTTCAGGTATAGGAAAGAGTAGGGACGTCTCTCTCTCCCCGTGACGCGTAATTCGTGAGCGACTAGAATTGTTCGTGCGTAAAAAGTGTGACGCGGCGGAATTGTATAATCGGAAGAGTGTGCGGAAATAAAGCACAAGTATGAATTCAAATTTAATTCTTCTGTTCTTATTTTATTTTGTGTGGTGTTGGGAAGTACAAAATATACGTGCGTACTGTTCCTTTATCCTGGTGTTGTGTCCTATTACTGTCGCGCAATTTTTCGGTTAGTTTCACAGGAGGTTTTTGCTGTCGAGGATTGCGACCGCCCCCAGGTCGTCCGTTGTAATACGAATTTGCGCCGGAGATAGGAGCCGTGCCAGTGAGCAGCCGTGTGAGCCAGAGATTAACGTGACCGGGCGCCCTCATAAAACAATAGGCCGCGTTAAACGCAAAAGTTGTGCGGAAGAGAATTTGTCGGATCGTGATAAATAGCCCTCCTGGCGAGTATAGTGACGCGGCGCGGGGAAATAAAATTTGCCGTGTCACAGTTGATACTTACATACGTCCTCGACAGATGCGATTACATATATGTAATCCTATAATAATAATAATACATATCATAATGTATGTAGCGGATATATATAGGCTATTTCAGGTGAACTGAGCAGCTCAAAATTTTAAAATTGATCAAAATTTGTAGAAACTTAGTTTATTAGGAAAAAAAAAACATGTTTCTAAATTTTTAGAGCATTATTTCAATAATTACAAAAGTTATTGCACATCAGCAATTGTTATTTTTTGCAATTTTTGGTGAAAACTCAACGTTTGCCATTTTTTTTATTCAAGATCCTGAATCTTTTTATATAGCACATTAACTGGAAAAAAGTTTGCATTTTACTTCTAGAATGTAGTCATAATTTTTTTTATGATCAGTGTGCCTTTATCAAAAAAAGACAGTGCTACGTATGAATATTTTTTGTTCGAAAAATTTTTTTCTGATTCTGTATTGCTAATCCTTCAACATAAGCCCTGAATGAAGATGGGAAACGTCCTCAGAAAAAAAGCTATGAATTTTTAAAAGATATAAAAATAGTGAAAAAACCCTCTTTTTGACATGACTAGTGGAGTCAAATTTACTTATTACTGACATTCATGTGTTTATTGCACAGAATTTTGTTTTTATGCTGCTTTTTCAATAGAGAATGATAATATTTTATACCACAGCTATAAAATATAATCATAAAAACTATTCATTGCATTAATAATATCAAACTAATGTTCCAAATTTTCACTCACAACTGTATCAGCAACATTATTTAATATACTTTCTTGCACTTTTTCATGTTCATTTAATT
>JAWWEQ010050318.1:0-11796 GCA_035583055.1 Torymus tubicola
TATTACTAAAGACTAAATGCATCGAAAATATCTATAGAATAAACAACAGAGGTTTGAATATATGAGTAAGTTTGATTTAGAATGACCTTGAAAAAAAGTTAGGCTTTCAGTATCGCGAGTAGAATTTGAATTTTTTGTCAAAAAGGGAAATTAAACACACAGAACAGAGGCTAGTACGGGATTTCGTTCACGATTCCAGATAAAACTTTGGCTTCTGAGAGTTAGTGACGATTAAAAAATCTGCAAATGCTAAGCCACAAACATATGTACAAAGTGCAAGATAGCGGTAGTGGTACTACATCGGTTTATAACAATATCTTTTTCCGTTTAGTAATCCAAAATATAAGCAAGGGTAGGATGCGTAGTTATCTCCAAAAAATTGAAATTGCATATTAAAAATATTATCTCCCCTATTACAAACGTGTAATAGAACCAGACGCTCTTGAGTACCGGCTTACGACGAAATCTGTTTAGAATGACCTTGAAATTGAATTAGGCCTTGAATATCGGTACTATAATTTCTATTTTTTGGCAGAAAGAGAAACTAATACACGGGTCAGAGACTAGTACGGGATTTCGTCCCGGCTTCCAGTAGAGTATTTGTGAGTTTGTGACGATTTGAAACATCTGCAAATGCTAAGCCACAAAAACACATTTACAAAGAGCGAGATAGCGTTAGTAGTACAACGAAAATATTACAATAAATTCTGGAAATTTTCTCAAAGCAGGATTACTGCGACGACATCTTAAAAAATAGGGAATACATTCTATAATCATATCTGTTTCCGTTTTATCTCACAAAAATTGAAATTGTATATTAAAAATATTATGTCTCCTATTACACACATGTAATAGAACGAGATCCTCTTGGGTACCGGCTTACGACGACATCTGTTTAGAATGACCTTGAAATTGAATGAGGCCTTAAATATCGGTAATATAAATTCTATGTTTTGGCTGAAAGGGAAGCTAAATACACGGGGCAGAGGCTAGTACGAGATTTCATCCCCGATTCCATTCAAGCATTTGTGAGTTTGTGACAATTTGAAACATCTGCAAATGCTAAGCCACAAAAACACATAAACAAAGAGTGAGATACCGTTATCTCACAAAAATTCAAGTTGCATATTAAAGATATTTTATTCCCTATAACAAACGTGTAATAGTGCCAAACGCTCATGGGTACCGGTTTACGGCGACATCTGATTCTATTACGGAAGAGTTAGACCAATTCCTTTAATTTACGTGTTTGGACTAATATATGGAAAGTGGGTAGTTATTTTAAACATTTTTGTAAAATATGTCTTTTTATGAAAATACGTAGAAATCAATTTTACCATTTTTAGTAACTATTCATGCTTAAAATTATCAATTGACGAGATAGTACGATGATAACTAAATTACCTTTTTTTCTAAGTATTCTTTTTATACCAGTTAACTGTTTTAATACATATTAGATATTTACGGATATCAGAATTATAATGAAAAATGTAAAATTATAACGGAAATGGGGTGGGGGCAACCGGAGCGAGCTGATGCTGGCATCGGTAAATATACAGCGCGAAATTATGTAGGTGTATGTATGTGCGTGTTTGAAAGAGAGCAAGACTCAACTCTGCGAAGCAGTTTTGCGAGCAATTGTTGTCTCCTTATTGTTTTTAAATATTCATGTTCAAGTGTAAACTATGGATCTTGGTTTAATATATATTCAAAATTATAAATTATGGCGTAAACTTACTATGAAAATCATTGTTTCGATTTTCCTTTTGGAGACATAGTTGTTCTAATCGCACAAATAATGAATGCAATTTATTATCAGAAAGATAATTTGGTAACTCAAAAGTATTACCATGACACGAATTATCCTTTTGGGAGACAGTCTTTCTATTTGTGCAAATGACGAATTTAGTTTTTCATCAGAAAGGTGATTCTTAAATTCAAAACTATTACCATGACTCAAATTATCTGAAAGAGTAATTATTTAAAATTAATGAATTAAAGAATGTGTGTATGCGCGTGTGTGTGTGTGAGTTTCTTAGACCTAGTGTAAATTTTTTTCGAATAAACAAACAAGTATATAAATATTGGAACATATTCAATTTTTTGCAATATTTCTATTATTCTTGTTATGCGACTCTAAACTTAGATAAATTTCCAGATCTCATTTGTTTCATCTTTCTATTAGTTAGTTTTTAAATTATTTTTCTCTCTTAAAAAAGTGATTAAGGAAAATTGAAGCCAAAATAAAACGTTTGGGATTGACCGAGTCTGATAGACTATAACCTCGTACTTGGTCGACGCTGAATTTACCTCTGCTCTTAAAATGTTATCTAATTGATCCAAAAAGAATCGCGAGAATTTAAATCGTTTAACAATTAAACTTAAAAAATGGGAATTAGAATTATATTTTTGTTAGAATCTGTATATACATAATATAAAGCTGCAAAAATTGTATTTCAGTGGATCCCTAACCTCAAAATTTGTCTTCATTGCAAATAATAAGATAATAGATACAATACCAATTCAGTGTAAAATTGTATTAATCTCAGAATTAAAAAAAAATAAATAAATAGAATATAATATTGCAATATTCATTGCCATACATTTTTACACTAAAAAAATAGAGCGCACAGAGCTTGCATTATCTTGCTAGTATAATCCAAAAAATCATTGCACAAAAATGTAAAATGTAGCAGTATTTTGCCTGTGAATGCTCATAATGTAAACAGAACGATTATATTGATGAAGGAGGGTCAAAAGGCTGTGCGCTGATAGCAACAAACCCAGAGGTGAGCATCACAGGCATTCAAATAAACAAATCTCCGCGTGCGGACCAAGTGTCAAGGTTGCTCAGCACTGACGCTGCAGAGGTCTGGCTGACCGACAGCGGCGCCTCTGCACACATGACAAGTCGCTGAGACTGGTTCGTAGTGTACCGAAAGAGTCTAGATGGTAGCACGGTTGTACTAGGCGACAATGACGAGTGCGAAATTATCGTCGAGGGGACAGTAGCTATCGAGCGGCTAGTCGACGGAGAATGGCGTACAGGCACAATAAAGAACGTACTTCATGTTCCGCGCCTGAGCAAAAACCTCCTGTCAGTCGGAACCTGCTTGAAGAAAGGCCTCAGGATAGTATTCGATGATGTGTATGTGAGAATTTTTAACCAAGCAGAAACACTCGTAACAGGGTTTATGCAGTCGAACAATGTATTTCGCCTGTTCGTGGGAGTCACCACCAAGCCGGTTGTATCAGTAAATGGCACTACAACGTCTCTACAGTGTTTGCACGAACGTTTCGGACATTTAAATACTCGTGCAGTAGCACAACTTGAGAAGAAAGATTTAGTGTCAGGCGTGAAAGTGAGTGACCAGAGCACCTTCTTCTGCGAACTCTGTCAGCTCGAAAAAGCTCACAGATTGAAAGTCGACACTGTGAAGAACAAAAGGAGAACCAAGCCTGGGGAAGTCGTACACAGTGATGTCTGTGGTCCCATGTCAGAGGACTCTCTAGGCGGAGCAAGATATTTTGTTCCGTTCACGGACGATGCTACAAACTACCGTTATGTGTACATGCTCAAGCACAAATTAGATGTGTTTGATCGATTCAAGCAATATGAGAGAGTCGTTGCAAACAAATTCGGAACAACGCTGAAAGTGCTGAGGTCAGACAATGGAAGGGAGTGCGTAACACAAGGATGAAGACGTACATGGAAGAAAAGGGCATTGTGTTCGAGCCAACAGCACCCTATACGCCAGAGTAGAATAGCAAGGCAGAGAGGAGTAATCACACTATCCTGGAATATGCAAGCACTCTACTTTTGGCGACAGACTTACCTTCAAAGTTGTGGGCAGAAGCAGTTAATTGTGTAGTATATCTGCTCAATAGGGTGACAGTTTTAGAAAACTGCGGAGGCATATCACAATAATACTTTCAAATTTATCGCTTTTACTTCCAATATCCTCTATATCAACGAAGATAGACGTAATTAGAAGGCCAGAACCCATAGGTCGAAGTGTCACCTCTGAAAACGCAAGTTCGCACCCCGCCACCCAGGCGGTGCTAGTGTCGATCACCCCGAGGCAGGAACGTGTCTTGCACCCCGAACGCACAGAGGCCCCGCACACTTACTTAATGATTGATCGACTGCAAATTTCATATTTGTTTTCTATATTGTGTGACTTGACCCCAAAGTATAAAAAATATAGAAAACATACTCGAACGTGTTCCGGGACGGTAAGGAACACGTTACAAGAACGTATGGAGACTTACCCTATTGTGTGTACTTTCAGGTTAACAAGTACGCGTACCATTACAATTGACCCGAAAGTATAAAAAAATATAGAAAACATACTCGAACGTGTTCCGGGACGCAAGGAACACGTTACAAGAACGTACGGAGACTTACCCTATTAGCGGAGCTGAGGCATCTCAGCCTATAGTTGTTCGAACCCCAACATGCCGGCGGCGCGGCCGTCGATTCTTCTATACACTGCGTCCGTACACGCTACGATCACCGATGGTAATTTATTGGTAATACCCCAATGTTATTTAATGGTTTAAGAGTACAAGTGAAAATGATAATATCATGCTAAAATAATGGACAAATATGTAATAGTGCTATAACTATTTTATGTAATTGATATAATATGACAAATTACAACTAAACCAATACTTTTAACTCAAATGAGGGAGGGGAGGGGGAGGACAACTTAAATGCTACTTTATTACATTGTACGTAAGTTGATGTTTTGGCCTAGTTGGTTAATTCGTTGTTTTTTGATCATGCGGTCGGTGGCTCAAATCTCCGTCTTGTGAATTTTTTTCTCGAATTAACTTTGAATATTAATCCAGTATAAATACATAATAAATGTTTTTATTTAACTTAAAAATTTGTGAAATATATTATAATAAAAATTTGAATTTAATGTAGAGTTGATAAGACATATCATTCATGTCGGTATTTCACATCCTTGTTACATTTAATAAAAAGAATTTCGTTTTAAATAAAAATTAGCTCGAAAAACTATTTTAGCATAATGTGATCAGTTTTCACCTATAGACTTAAACCGGTAAATAACATTGGAGTATTATCGATAAGTTACCATCGGTGGCCATATAGCGTGATCGCGGTGTATAGGGGAATCAAGGGCTGCGCCGTCTGCATAATGGGATGCGAACTATCGGCCGGGGTGCCTCAGTTCCGCTATGAACTTTGCGCTTCTACTCCTGTCTATCTTCGTTGGTGCGGCGTAGAACATAGCACAGGGCTAAAGGGTCAGGAGATTAAAGAACTATCTACATTATGTGTTGTATATCATGTACCAGAGTTGTTACACGTAAAGTGTGATGGACGACGCATAGAGCTATTCAAACAAATTTCTGTGACGGCTGTCGGAATGTGTGGGTTAGTTCAAGAGTCATGCTCTCGTTCTAGTTGAAATCCTATTGGCTACAAAGCATGTCCAGGTCTGCTACAGCTGCAGGATTTCAACTAGGAAACGCTTGGCTCTGAGACAAATGCACCATGATAAGTCAGTCCCAGGAATAAATAAAATAGATTAGATAGATTCCTATAAAAATTTGAACTTATGATAAAGACATTTTCTCATGATATTTCCCGTAGAACGAAAATTAGTCCAATGACTGACGCAGATAAATGCTATGGGAAAAAATGTTATGCGACAATTACAGCTTTGTTAAATGCTGAAAATGTATTCATGGGATGAAAAATTTGTATAACCATACTATTAAATATCACGGGAATTATGTCTTTTCGCAAATTATTGGAAGATATGATAGTTGCATTATTATTAGATAAGATAAGTATATAATAACTAACATATAACATATAGCTTATAAAAAAAAAAAATTATATTTTGTAATAAATATTTTTCTTTCAGTTTGCAAAAGTACTTAAGGGGATGTTGTAAAAAAATCGCCACAGAGTAAATGTTACTGTCATTGGGTGGGATATTGCTACGTTTACGATTTTTAATAATAATTGTATAAAAACTGCATATTCACAATAAACACAGAATTAATTAAGGGGGTCTTACACCTATAAATTTGGAAAAAAATCAATATTTTTTTATTTGATTTTTCGATTCTTTATATTATTCTAAACTTGTAAAAAAAGTTTGAGTACATATTTGAAAAGTTACCGAGAATATAAGCAAAAATGTCAATAAACTTCTATAGGAACGTGCCATCAGTTTCAACCAATTAGGGTCTTATCACGCAAATGTAAGCCACAACAAGAACCAATTTCTTACAATCAGTTTTACGGTTAAAAGAAAGAAACTTAATATTTTAAAATGTTAATTTAAAATTTACAAAAATAATTTTTTAATGAATTTTTAACACAAAATACTACAAAAAAGCGTTTTGATTAGATACCAAACTGAGAAAATACTTTAATTGATTGAATGTTAATATATTTTATACATATATACTTAATTTAAACATATACGAAAATTATAAATGAAATTCGTGAACGCGAATTGCGCGCTCGAGCACGAATGAGTTGGTAAAAAGACGCCGTTGCAAGGCGCCACAAACATGCGCTGTGATCGCTGCCTCGCAGCGTCAACTGTCAGTGTCGGCTGCTCTGTGCACCCACGTGTTTTTA
Source organism: Torymus tubicola (assembly GCA_035583055.1). Lineage (NCBI taxonomy): Eukaryota > Metazoa > Arthropoda > Insecta > Hymenoptera > Torymidae > Torymus > Torymus tubicola. Next base: position 6,632 of record JAWWEQ010050318.1, read on the forward strand.
CTTTGGATGTGTCATGTGTTTAGGGTTATATAAGCTTTCATAGACGTATACATTCAGCCAAGTTGTACCTTATGTTCATCCAAAACTTCAACCAACTGGATATATATGGGTAATTTCATGTCAACTGAGCAAGGTGAAAATTTTAAAATTGAACAAAAATTGTAAGCACTTAGTTTTTTATGAAAAAAAACATCTTCTTAAATTTTTAGAGCAATATTTCAATATTTACAAAAGTTATTGCATAGCAAACATTGTTATTTTTTGCAATTTTTGATGAAAACTCAACTTTTGCTATTTTTTACTCAAAATCCTGAAACTTTTTGTATAGAACATTGATTGGAAAAATAGTTTGCATTTTACTTCTAGAATGTAGTAATATTTTTTTATGACCCTTTTTGAAAGTCTCTGATTAGCTGCTTTTGAGTGTAGCTTTATAAAAAAAATGAAAGGAGTGCGACAGAAGATTTATTGTTCGACAAATTTTTTTCTGATTCTGTATTGTAAACCCTTCAACATAAGCCCGGAACCAAGATGGGACACCTCTTCAGAAAAAGCTATGAATTTTCAAAAGATGTAAAAATAGTGAAAAAACCATCTTTTGACATGACTAGCAAAGTCAAGTTTACTTATTACTGACTTTCATATGTTTATTTCACAGAATTTTATTTTTCCTTTTGCTATTATTTGCTATATTTTTCTTTTGCTCCTTGGCTTTTATAATCTAGATTCGTTATAAATGTTTTATAAAATTTGATAATAATTTGAAAACACATAATTTAATTTACAAATATAAAATCGCTTTAATTCTCAAGTAGGTCGAGGTGAAGCGCGTGTGATCCTGGTGTTGAAATATACATCGAGTCCTTGGAATCCCAATAACTGCTGATAGCGAATTCCATTGACCGGCATGACATGCTTGCAACGAGGCGGTCGCGTATTGTTATGTTTATATTTATCGTTTTTAAATACCGAAAAATCACTGATGTAACATTAACTAATACGTCAGAGGACGTAACACTAGCTTGCCCTTAAAATGTTTGCGGAATCAATATCGTCTTTGTCTAATCGCGGGTGATCGTATCAGAGCTTGATTAGGAAGACATTCTGTATTCTGTCAACAGTTGTAAAACCTTCACGATTTGAGATCTGCTTACGAAAAGTAAAAAGCAATTGACATTGGACATTATTAAAGATCAAGCAGCACTTCTATATGACGTGGTAAAGTACCTACTACTATAAATCAAGCAACCTAAAAAAATCACGATATCGATAGCATGGAATAACGGTGAGAAATGCTCATGATGGAAAAGAACTCCCACACTTCCACAAAGCCAATGAATATCATACTCTTACTCTTGTAAAATTTTATCTTCATTGTAGCTTGCCTTTACAAGGTCTTCGCAGATATACAAGCGTATTTGATGTCGTTTGTGTCTGATCGCTGAAGACCCTACCAGAGCCGAATTAGGACGACATTCTACATTCTGCTAACATTTCAGAAATCTTTATAATGTAACATAAAACTAAATATCAATTCGCATTAGACAATATTGAAGATGAAGCAGTACTTCCATATGACATAGTAAAACGCCTTTTCTTATAAACAAGCTAACCTAAAATAAGCACGATATCAATTATATGAAATGATGGTGACAGCTGCTCATGCTGCAATAAAGAATCCCACAAAGTCAATGAATATAAAGCTCTTACTCTTATAAAATTTTACCGTCATTCTAGCTTGTCCTTAAAATGTTTGCGGATTCCATGTCGTCTTTGTCTAATCGCTGGTGATCGTATCAAAGCCGGATTAGGAAGACACTCTGTATTCTGCCTACAGTTGTAAAACCTTCACGATTTAAGATCTGCTTACGAAAAGTAAAAATCAATTGACATTGGATATTATTAAAGGTCAAGCAGTACTTCTATAGAAGTGTCACCCGGACATAACGATTTACATAAGCTTTAGCTTGCGGATCAAGTGTCTTGTACAGTTCCGGAGTGTTATTTTCAGTAAGGTCTTCAAGGGCTTCAAAATGTACAACTTTTAAACGTTCAAGTTCGCCGGGTCGTCTTCTATTAAACAATTGTATAGACAATAATGTAGCTTCTGCTAAATTTTTATAAGCTATGCTGTTGAAATTTTCAGATAACTTATTGTAAGCGTTATTTCTTTCGCTTAACAAATAATCAAATAATTTTTTAATGCCATTATTTGATGGAAGGGTAATTTTTTTTGTTCTCTTCATTTCTGCTTGCGATTCAGCGATCGAATTGCTTACTACGCATTTAAATAATGTTTCGTGTGCCTCCAGGAAACGTTTAGCTCTCTCCCTCTCTTTTCATCCATATCTGGATTTTTATTACATTCGATAATGTATATTTTGCAAACATCTTTGGTGATCATCCCAACCATGTCGCTCGTTGCCGGATGATTCATTAACTTATTTTCTTCATTAAAAGTGCCTAGATTTCTCACAGCTTCTACAAATGTATCGTAATGATCACCATCAAGCATACTAGCAAAATCTGTAATTTGAGGATCTTATTCTCTTTCCTAAATGATTAGCAAATTGGTATCTTAGACATTGTAAATTGCCATATACTATTATAATGTAATCGTACCTTATCGAATCCACAATCTCATCATCTCTAAGGTGAGACATAACATCTCTGAGAAGATCGTTGACTTTTTCATGAATATTACCTATTACTTTATTAGACATTGATTGTACTGTGTGATTATTTTTATAAGATTTCTTAAGTACATCTAGCAACGTGTTTGTGAAGGCTTAGTTTTGCATAAGTCTCTTTGCAGTTTGGACATACTCTATAATCATCTACAAACTTTACTGGTCCATTTTTGCGTGGTCGTCTGCTAGGAAGAAAATCATTTTCTGTGTCATCTTTAATGTTTCTTTTATAATTAGCAGGTTTTCGGAAACTACTAATTATTTGCAGTCGTTCAAGTTGGGCAGCCGATAACGGCACACCTTTCTTTCTTCTTTCTTTTGGAATTTTATTTAACTTAATTACGATAGGAATAGTCTTATGTACTACTGAGACATGTTCCACTAATTTTGATACTTTACCTTCACCGAAATTGCAAACATATTTTTTTTACACCTTGATTACTTGCTTTGACTACTGTCTTCTTTCAATTTTTTATAACCTTATCAACCGGCTGACTATTAACACTTAAATTTGGTCCATCTGAAGCTGTTGAAACATTAACTTCATTAGATTTATTCTTTGCTTCTTCAATATCTATCCGTTCTGGACTTGGAGATCTGGAGTTCTCAGAACTACTTTGCTCACTCGGTATAAAAGAAGGATCCCTGTCATTTGATTTGTCTGACCCCTCTTCTCCAGAATCATAAGAAAGAACTCTTTTAGCCGTTGTTATGTTAGCAAAAGTTGAAAAATTTTCATAATTGGTGTTATCATTAATGCTGAGTAGATCTGAATCATCTGATAAATATGGTGATCTTGAAAATAAATATTGATAATTGGTAGTCGCTCATGTGTTTGTGTCTATGTGGGTCTGTGTATGTTTGTGGGTATCTGTAAAAGTGTGTCTGTAAGTACTAAGTTTTGTGTATGTTTGTATGTGTACGTGTCTGTGTAAATCTGTGTATATCTGTGTATATATCTGTGTGGGTCTGTATGTGTAAGCCTGTGCCTGTGAGACTGTCCATCTGTTTTATGTGTGTGTGGGTCTGTGTATGTGGATCTGTGTGTATGACTGTGTGGATCTGTAATTAGTGTCCGGCATGTGTATGTGTGCTTGTATGTATAAGTCTGTGTGACAGTATGGGTCTATGCACATGTGTGTCTATGTTTGGGTATGAGTATATGGATATATGTGCATGTGTGTCGGTGTGTGTCCCGAATTGGGTGAATAAGGCTGCGTGTATATGTGGGTCTATGTACGCGTGGGTATGTGTGTCTTGGTGAGTGTGTGACGAGGCGATGCGGGTGTGTCTGTATGTGTTTCTGTATCTGTGTGTGTTAGTGTGAGCTGATATTTTTGGTAGGATGTATGTCTATGCACATGAGTGGCTGTGTGCGCGTCTCTATGTGTTTGTGTGTGTTTGGATATATAAGTGAGTGTATGTGTATATACCTGAATGTGTCTGCCTCTGTGTATCGCGTGTGGCTCTGTGAGTATGTGTGTCTCGATGATTGTGTGTGCGTCTAGGGAGGTTGTTAACGAATGCTTGGGTAGATGAATAAATTAGGTTTCTGGGTCAATGATTGCATATCCATATTTTTATTTTAATTTACCTGATCCAGATGTAGTTGGCACATTTTTCTTTTTTCTAGTGGTATAACAACTGCTAGGTAGACCAAAGCTAGCATCAAGTAAATGTTCCTCCCGTAAAACCCTAACAGTTCAGCAAAAATGTATGTTAATAATTAGTAAACGTGGTAGATAAGATAAAGAGTTCTGCGTGTGGTGAGGTATATGTGTGTCTGTGAGCACCGATGTACATGTGTATCTGTGTGTGTCTCGGTTAATGTGAGAGTGTTGCTGAGTGTGTTCGTCTATGTTTGTGTTTGTGTATCTGTGAGTGTGTTTGTGTGTATAAGCCTGTGTGTCTATGCACATGTGTGTCTATACATATGTGTGTCTATGTGTGCGTCTTAATGAGTGTGTGTGTGTGTGTGTCTGTATGCGTTTATGTGTCTGACTGTGTGTGTGTGTGTGTGTCTCGGTAACTGTCTGAGTGGGTCTGTGTATGTGTGTTTGTATGGATCTCCGAGTGCGTGTGTATGTCTGAGTGGAACTCTCCGTGTTTTTGTCTGTATGTGTTTATGTGAGAATGTGTGTGTGAGACTGTGAGTATGTGTCGTATCCTTAGAGCATGCACTACTGGAGGCAGCCTGTCGTGCTCAAAAGTGTGGCCAAGTGCGAGAGAGACATCATGTACTCTTCAATATAGTGTCGCGTGCGAGGGAGAAAGATAGCATGTTCTCTTCCCTATAATATTGCCTGTCTCGAACTGACCCCGCTTTTCGAGCACGGTAAAAGTATATGTGTGTGCAGGCGCTGTCTAGTGTTTCTCTATGTACGTATTTGCGTGTATCTACAGTTGCATGCAAAATTATCCGGCCAAACATAATTTTTCGATTATGTAACATATAAAAGGTTCAAAATGGAAAGA